>WEIT01025432.1:142920-247864 GCA_013389985.1 Dryoscopus gambensis
TTATAATCTTCCCGATCTTATTTTTCAGGTCAGAAAAAGGGCAGTGTCTAAAAACATTTCCTCAGAAACTGGAGTGCAATAATAAATGTCATCCAGGTATACCAGATAGCTTTTTTTTTTTTGTTGCCATCCTTTGTTTTCAAAAGGTATTTGAAATCAATTATCACACTGGGAAGGATTGTAAAGATGGGCTTCAATTCAACAGAATTGGCTTCTGTGTTTTCTAATCCCTGGAAGAGAAATTTTCTCCCTGGTTTTACAAAACTTTCTTTCAGACTGTGCTATTTGCTTCCAGTTGTTTTGGACAATCAGGAAAATCCCACTCCGGACGTGGCTGACTACAAAAGTTCTACCAAATTCACAGGAGCCCAGAATTTTTTCCAGCAGAGTTATTTTCTAACCCCTGGGTCAAACTAATAGAAAAGGACAAATTCCCAAACTCTAACATGGTCTGAATTGTTACGGATAAACCCCTGAGAACCAAAGGCCCTTCCATCCATTCAGATTTGGAATGATGCACATTTCCAGTCTACTAAGTTTTGCAACTTGAGGATTTAACACAGTGCTAGAATATCTTTTTACCATTCATATTTACTTGAAATTGTGTCAGGTCGTACTTGGTTGGAAGCAAGGACTTTGCCTTTTTTCCTTCCATTTCTTAAAAAATAGGCTTCCACAGGTTCTTATTGAAAATAAAGTATTCAATACAGACTTCATAAATCAATTTTGTTCATGACTTAAAGACAAGAACAGTGTCTGGTGGAATTTTTCAGCACTGTAATGCAGCACTCTGTGTTTACTCCTGCAGCTTATGAACAGTTCAGGACATGGATGGTACGCATGCTCAAAAGAACTCTTGCACAGAGGAAAATGTAGTACTCCTGTTCTCCAGTACAGATTTAGAATATATTGAAGCCTATTCTGCATCACTGCATAGCTGGGACTTCAGGAATTTTTAGCTAATTGACAGTGATGATTAGAAAGAATAGCATTGTCTCCTGTTTAGGGGAGCTACAAAATTCCAACCTCAGTATTTCTGCGACATCTGTGAGAGAAAACAGGGACAACAGATGAAGATGGCTCTGGGAACCTGCTCTGAATATTTGTATTCAGGGGAAAGGTTTTGAATTGGGTTTATCTTTGTGTCGTGATGAAAAGCTGCGTGATTAGGGTGGTATTCTTACTGGGACACTCTTTCTCATTGCTTTTTGCTGCAGTAAATGTTCAGTGCCCCAACAGCAGCACAATTCATTTGCTCAAAGGGATGGAAGTTGGGTTTTTTAGATTGGGTGAATTTCCACAGGTGTTAAAAAAGACTATTTAGAAATACTACCCAGTCTGTCAAGACATTAAAGTTAGATAAATCTTCTTGCCACAATTGTATTAACGGTGTTTTACATTAACAATTAAGTGCTAAAAGAAAGAATTTGTTCTGAAGAGGTGTCCCTTTGGCACACAGAACATTGCATCTTACCAAAGATCCTAGCTGCAGATACACTGAAATCCATGTTCCTTCCGGACTTCTGAAGCTCGGCCACGATTTATCCCTAAGGAACTTGGCATCTGCCAGTGTCTCTTATTGCCTAGCAAAATTACAAAGTTTTCCAACAAACCTTCTTTCCTCCCTCTGAAATCTGTAAACACTATACTATATAGACATTTCTTTTTAATTAATATTTTTAATGCTCCGTTTTCAATTACTTTGTTGTGTTACTTGGTTAGTATTTTCAGTGACTTTCCTTTAAAACTGTTCCTTTGGAATATTTTGTTTCTCTGGAGTGAGCTTTTCCCTTCACCCCTGTGGCTCCCAGCTCATGTCTGTGGGTAACAACAGTGTATGTACATGTTCTCAACACCTTGGGAGGTGTGCTTACACAACTGCCTTCATCACCTGGATCAGTGCTCCTACTGGGGTTTCTCAGTCTATTCAGTCTCCAAGACTTCCTTCCTCATAGAGCTTCTCTAGGCCTGAATAACTTCAGTGTTTATCTCTTTAAAAATAAGAGAATAATTTTTTTTAAATGATTAAGGTTTTGGTTGAAAGTGAGCACTGTGCTTAATACAGAGTTTGATATGCTGCAATAATTTCTGTGAGGTGTTATGACCTACAGTGAGGCATCACCTTTAAAAACATAAAAAATCTTCCTAATTTTCAAAAGTTCAGAGCACTCCTGGACTCCAGCAGCTTTGGTGGGAATGTAGAGTCAGCTCTGGCCTTCCCTGCAATCAAGAGGATTTTTATCAGAGAGTGAGTTCTGGCCTATACATTTAAGCAGTATGATCAAATCACTTTCTTTTTGAGCCTAGATAAGGATTTCAGTTCCTCAGTTTAATGTACTCCAGTCTGAAACATTTGTTCTTAACAACTGTGAAAAAAAGGAAATGTTCAGGACAAAGTTGTGTTTTATGTTGGAGTTGAACTTGAAGTGATCTCCTGAGATATCTTTTATTTGTATGTTAAGCAGAATGCACATTTATGGTGCTGTATAAATAATAATAATAATGCTATCATCTCTCTGTATTCTGTTTATTGTAATCTGTTTATTCTGCAAAACTCAGCAATGAAAGTAAAAATAGCCTCACTATGTATTTTCAGTGAAGATCCATAGCTGTTTATATTTCATACAAACTTGTTTTTTCTCAGTTATAAGGCACTTTGTATTTAAAGCTATCATAAGAAAACAAAACCCAGAAAAGAGAAAATCTCAAAAACAAATGTTCTGACATCATTAAGTAACTCAGCTCCATAAAAACATGAGATCATATAATCCAATAATGTTCTTGAGTACTCCACAACCAAATAAGTGAAGAGTTCTACCTAAAAATCAGTGGTGGTTGATGGCCAAAGGAATTTAAAAAATTAAGTGGAACCATACAACTTGAGGAATTAGTCATGAGACAAGGAATCTTTTACCTATAAATCAGTGTGAAACCATCTCAGTTTCAGTAAGTAGCCACACTAGTTAGGGATTGATGGTCTATAGGGATCAACATTAAAAGGCAATAGCTACCACATTGTGGTATACAAGATATTAAAGCTATTTCCCGTACCCAACAGAGGAAATCAAGAAAGCATTCAGATATTAATGTCAGCCAGCATTTGTGAAATGAATAGGCTTGACCTCAGTCCCCCCTCTTTTCCAGCAGAAACGAGAAGCTGCAAAACGTGTCTCCTTATTTGTGACCTTGAAATCACCAATTCTGTGAATGATTAACTTAGTGCAGAGGGAGAAGGAGGACAAGAACACTGGTAAAAGGAAGAAACACAGAGGAGTTGTGCAAAACTTGCCGCTCATGACACCCTTTCCACAGATAAATAGTTTTTTTCAAGCTCTTAGGCTGCCAATCCTGCTCTTTTATCACCTGTAAATATACTCATGGCATGTAAAAAAACCCTCCTGAAATAATTCAGGGAGAAAACAGGAACTGACAGTCTGGTCATTAATCACAGTATTTTATATTACTCTAGTATGAAAGTCACCACCTTTAGAAACTTTCATTTATCATGCTTCCTTGTTTAAGCCATTCACAGAGGATTTGCAATAGTTTCCTCATTCCAAGTCTAGGAAATTGCTACAAATGCAATAATCAACACTGGAAACCCCCAATAGCATAATTTTAAAAGCAAGAAGTGTATACTGCTGCACAAGATTTTAGTGTAGTTTAATGCTGACAGACACCAGCAGCCAGCCTTTCACTGAGCAACACATGCAAGAGCCAGGGGATGGAAGTTTACTCTGGGAAGAGATGGGGATCACATGTTTTTAAATCTGGGCACACTGCTAATTGATCTCATCCAAAATAAAATACAGCAAACTATGCTGCATTATTACCTCATTTGCATAGGGATCCTAAAGGCTGAATGCAAAGAGAGCTTAGCTGAAGGCATGACTTCCCCACTGCAAGCGGAGTCACACCATGCAGCAACAATCCTAATGACTCCAGGAAAATTAAACTGATGTCCATCCTTGAACAGCAAAGGCCCTAAGGCATCTCTCAGGGTGCTTTAGCTGTGGCTTGGGGGCATGGAATGGCCTGAATGTGCATCTTTCAGGTTGATGGTCAGATGAGATGTTGGCTTGTGCTGAGCTACAGCTTAGCAGGCCCCCTGGGTTACCCTGCCTTAGAATGACCCTTCTCAGCCCTAAAAGCTTCTTTATTGGTCAACAGGGCTCCTGAGGACACCGCCCAAATGCCAAAACAGAGCTTGTCCAGCATGGAGGATGTCTGGGCATCAGAGACCAGTAGGTGTGGTGCCTTATGAGCCAGTTCTAAGCCATCATGCCTAACTGATGGCTAATGGATGGCTCTAAAAACATATTGCATTTCCCTGGGACTAAAGGAGGTGCTGTTCCTCTCCTGCCACTGTGCTTTCCATCCAGCTGCCTCTCCAGGGTGATGGATGAGGGGTGCCATGTCCTTTTGAGTGCCAGCTTCTTCATGGTCAGTCTCACACAGTGCTGGCCGTTCTTAGGTACCAGGCATTTTGGGGACGCAATGGGTCATCTGCACGAAGGGTTACACCTTGCACGCCCTGCTTGCTGACAAGCAATTGTAATGCAATTGCTGACCTGCAGTGTCTTTTTGTCCCTCCCTTACTTTAACTTGTTAGCTATACATAGCAAGACCACATCCCCTCACGTGACCAGGGCTGCTTACTGCATCTTGTAGCATCTATCCAAATTCAGTATCTGCATCACTTCTGACAGCTTTTGCTACAAAGACCCCTGAAGCCTTTTTGTCCCATTTAAGACCTCTCAGTCCTTTGCTTCTGTCTAGCCCTTCCTGGCCCTGGGTTGAAGTATATTATTAAAAATTTCTTACAGACCTACATTAGTATAAATTAAGAGGTAGAGGACATTATCCTGCATAGAGTGTGAATTTTTATTCAAATAATTCTATTAGCATAATTATCTTTTCCAGAAATTAAATGAACATTATTATACTTGATGTGCTACAAATTATAAAAGCAAAATTTCACTTGTAAGGTTGCACAGTTCTAAGCAATTAGCCATATTGCACCCAGCAAACCAAAATTAAACACATAAATTAAACCAGCGGGGGGGATAATAATGTTAGAAAGGGGGTATAGACTTTATGTGGTTTGTTCATTCTGAAGCTCCAACTAAAGATAGTTCTGACAGGAACAGGTCAGACAAGTAGGGTTAACAGGTTCTCCCACACTTTTCCACTTGCAGTGTAAAAATCTTACTTGACAGAACAATTATGTGGACTGCTTTCACTAGGGATAATAACATAACCTAAACAAGTCATTTCCTTGTGTGCTCCGTGTATAATCTCGCAGTCTCTCCCTAATTTTTACAATACATAGCTGTTATTGGCATTTTAATCAATAGGCACATTGGATCTGAAGTCAGCATTCATACTTTTTTTATGATTATCGAATGCCTGTGGTTGCATTTATGTGCAGGTTCCTGCACAAAAATATACAGCACTTTATAGACACACCTCTTTTTCTGCAGGCATTAATTATTACAGCTGCCAAAATTTATCAACATAGAGAAATACTTCCAGGATTGCTAAAGCATTTAGATGGAAGCAATAAATTAAATAGTTTGAAGAGACACATGAATGCTACTGAATGGTCTCTAAAGGTTTCTCACACTCGCAGAGTTTGCTGAAATTCTTCTAGACCAGCTTCAACATAGGAAATGTCCTGTGTTTTAACAATACACATTTTTTTAATCAAACTTAGAGTTATGCCAGTCCCTCAGCTGAGGGACCTATGCTGTCCTTAGCTGTGCAAGTGCTCACCATGATGATGTGGAGGAGTGCTCCTCCTCTGCTATCTGGTAGGTCACAGTCAGCAGGGGTCAAGAGCACTTACAGCACGCTCTGCTCTCTCTGTCAAATGAAAATTTTATTTGAGGCCAGGCCTGGAGCGCTGCAATGGATGGCTATAAACTCTTCAGAAAGGACAGTTTTTTAGCCTGGAGAAGACTGAGACGGGACCTCATCAATGTCTATGCGTATGTGAAGGGAGGGTGTCAAGAGGATGGATCCAGGCTCTGTCTGGTCGTGCTGAGCAATGGGACAAGAGGCAACAGGCAGAACCTGATGCACAGGAGGCTCCACCTGGACATGAGGATGAGCTGCTTCACTGTGCAGGTAACCGTGCACTGGAACAGGTTGTCCAGAGAGGCTGTGGATTCTCCCTCATTGGTAACACTCAAAAGTTATCTGGACACATTTCTGAGTAGGGTGCTCTAGGGGACGCTGTGTAGAGCAGGGAGGTTGGACTAGATGACAGTCAGTGATCCCTTCCAACCCTAACCAATCTGTGATTCTGTGATAGGCAAGGAAAGAGAGGTAGTGGGGTAGGCCTGTGTTTTGACTGCCTAGAGGTGAGTCATGGTGACCATAGGGCTGAATGTTTATGAGTAGGAATTGGAGGGAAGGCCAAGAAGGCAGAAATCAGGGTGGGAGTCTGTTATAGACCACCTAACCAGGATGAAGAGGCAGACAAAATGTTCTATACACAGCTGGTGAATGAGCCGACTAGGGAAGCCATCCCACTGGACCTGCTGTTTGTGAGTGAGGAAGGGCTGGTGCTTGGGGCCTCTCCTGGGCACAGTAATCACAATTTTGATTCTCAGAAAAGTAAGGAGAGGAGTTATCAACTGCCTTGGATTTCTGAAGGGCAGCCTTTGGCCTCTGCAGAAAACTAGTTTGTAGAGTCCCTTGGGAAGCAGTCCTGAAGGGGGAGGGAGTCCAGGAACGTGGGACACTCTTCAAGACAGAAATCTTAAAGGCACAGGAGCAGGCTCTCCCAATCACCCAAATGTCAAGCAAGGAAGACCAGCCTGGCTAAACAGAAAGTTTTGTCTGGAACTCAGGATAGAAATGCACTATAAAAGAAGGGACTCACGCACTTTAGAAGAAAGGACAGGCAACATGGGAGGACTAAAAGAATGTTATGACATTATACAAGGAGAAAATTAGAAGGATCAAACCCCAGGTAGAACTTAATCTGGCTAGTGTTGTAGAAAACAATTTTAAAAGCTTCTATAAATACACTAAAAACAAAAGGAAGACTAAAGATAATCTCCATTCTTTATTGGCTGCAGGGGAAACATAGTGACAAAAGCTGAGGAAAAGACTGGGGTGCTTCATGGCTTCTTCACTTCAGTCTCACTGTTAAAGACCAGTTGTTCTTCAGGTACCCAGCCCCCCGAGTTGGAAGAAAGGGACAGGGAGCAGAACGAAGACTCAATAATCCAAGAGGAAATGGTCAGCAACTTAATATGCCACTTAGGCATGCACAAATCTATGGGACCAGGCGTCATCCACCCAAGAGTACTGAGGGTGCTGGTTGAAGAGCAACTTTCTATTATTTACCAGCAGTCCTGGCTAACTGGGAAGGTCCCAGTTCACCAGAAGTTAGTAAATGTGATATCGTCTACAAGAAGGGCTGGAACTGCCGGGCTGTCAGTCTCACCTTCGTACTGGGGAAGATCATGGAGCAGATCATAGTGAATGCCATCACATACATGTACAGGATAATCAGAGGATCAGGCCCAGCCAGCACAGGTATATGAAAGGCAGGTGCTGCTTGACTGACCTGATCTCCTTTTATGACAGGGTGACCCACCTGATTGTTGCGGCGTGTGTCAGTGGTAAAGGTGCCACAACCTTCCCCAAAAGTGTCTTCACGAAGAAGCCGCTCCGGCAGGGCAGGTGCACCCATCAGGCACGCAAACCCCCCTCAGCCGCCGGGGCAGCTGGGCAGACACACGTTAGTCCGCTAGCAGGCAGTAAAAGAGCCGGGAAGGATCCTCGCATGGTGATCCATGAGAGGGTTTACTGCAGCATCATCCCATGGGTACCAGGGGTGAAGGACAAAATAGAGGAGATGGTTCAGGGTTTATATCTGGGGTCCAGGGGGTGGGCACAGCAACAGGACCAATGGTTCTTGGGTACAGGGGCGGTGCATAGGCGGGACTAGGCCAAGAAAACCAATAGGAATACTGTGAGGGAGGGACTAGGGAACAGGGGCCAATGGAGAATGGGGGAAGGGAGAACAGTCTAGGGTAGAGACATGTAAGGGATAAAGGGGCAGGGAGCGCAACAAATCAATAAGGCAACAGAACCAGATACATTAACTTAACATATCCTAGGAGAAGCCTGTCACTCTAACCCGCGAGAGGATTTCTACCTTCACGGCCAGCCCCACTAATGGGTGGGCTACCACACCTGATGGCTAAGGGAAAGGCTGTGAATGTTGTATACCTGAGCTTCAGCAAAGCCTTTGACACCATTTCACACAGCATTCTCCTGGAGAAGCTGGCTGCTCAGGGCTTGGATGGGTGTGCTCTTCTCTGAGTAAAAAACTAGCTGGCTGGGCTCAGAGAGGCAGGTGAATGGTGCTGCCTTCCGCTGGCAGATGGTCACAAGCGGTGTCCCCCAGGGATCAGTGTTGGGGCCAGTCTTGTTTAATATCTTAACCAATGATCTGTACTAGGGGGTTAAGTGCATCCTCAGTCAGCTTGCAGATGGCACCAAGCTGGGTGGGAATGTTGATGTGCTGGAGGGCAGGAAGGCTCTGGAGAAGGATTTAGACAGGCTAGATCAATGGGCTGGGGCCAATTGTAGGAGGTGCAGCAAGGCCAAGTGCTGCATTCTGCACTTGGGTCACAACAGCCCCAGGCAGTGCTACAGGAAAAGGAGCTGGGGGTGCTGGTCAACAGCAGCTGAACAAGAGCCAGGTGGCCAAGAAGGCCAGTGGCACCCCTGGCCTCTATCAAAAATAGTGTGGCCAGCAGGACCAGGGCAATGGAGCTGGTGAAGGACCTGGAGCACAAATCTGATGAGGAGCACCTGGAGGAGCTGTGGCTGTTTAGCCTGGAGAAAAGAAGGCTCAGGGAAGACCTTCTTGTCTACAGCTACCAGAAAGGAGGTTGTACTCAGGTGGGAAGCTGGTCTTTTCTCCGAGGTAACAAGTGACAGCATAAGAGGAAATGGTCTCAAGTTGCACCAGGGGAGATTTAGATTGGATATTAGGAAAAATTCCTTTGCAGAAAGGGTTTCCAAGCACTGGAACAGGCCGCTCAGGGAAGTGGTCACTATCCCTGTAGATATTTAAAAGATGTGCAGGAGTGGTGCTCAGGGACATCGTTTAGTGGTGAGCTTGGCAGTGTAGGGTTAATGATTGTACTTGATGATCTTAAAGGTCTTTTTTAATCTAAAAGATTTTATAATTACCTTATACATTTTATACAGATCTTCCTTGAAAAAAGGGTAAAAATTGCCGGGTTTTTTGCCTGCCTGTTTCATAGTGCTTTGAAGAGGAAGCAGATGATGCACTTACCATAAAATATTCTGGGGTTTGGGTAGTTTTCTAGCAGAAGCCAGGTTATTTGCTTTGGCCTGAAATATACTGAACTGTTTGGAGGCTGACTGCTTTAGGGAGCATCTGTCTCCTCATGGTGCTGCAGTGCCATGGTGATATAGAAGTGATTTGCCAATTAGGAGAGATTTCAAGACAGAGGTCTTTGACTTGCTTTTTCATTTCTCCTCTGTCTTTTAGCATGCCAGGGGTTTTTGTTTATTCAGGTTCTTATGTCACGCACTCTCCTAATTGTCTTTTCTCTTTGTTGGAGTGCCTGTTGTAATATCCAAGAAGGATTTGATTTACAAGGAATCTTTTATACATGAAGATTATATTTTGAGTATTTGTCTAGTCCTTGCTAAATGGATGGAGTTTTGTATGGATTTGGAAATGCATCGGGAAGAAGAGTAACGTCTGATAAAATGCAAGTGCATTTAAAATAAGTTAAGTATTTTTGCTACGGTTGTTTGGAGAAAGGGACAAAATTAGTGCTTCCCAGTGTCAAAACTGAGCATAGGAAGAAAGGAAAAGGAAAAATACGGAAAAGGAAAAATAATTCAGAATTCGATTTACGTTTCTCTAAATGACATTAAACCCAAGATTACACAAAGTAATTGAAACAAATTGATCCAATCACTTTTGTATTGCTTCTGTTTTCCAGCATAAGAAGGTATGCCTTTCCAGAAAAAGAAATTAATATTTTGTTTAGTCATACAGGTGTAAAGCCCTCTGGGGAAAGAGCGGTAAGATTAGTGAGTAAGACTGGCCTCAGTCAGGCCACAGGGCCTGTGACAGAGAAATGCTCAGGGAGCTCAGAGTATGCCATCATTCCAAATCCCACTGAATCACTGTCACGACAAATATGAGCATTTGCAGCAAGGGCACTGTCTGAGCTTAGTGTTTACTCAGTGGTCTACTTCTGCCTCAGGAATGTGCCAACAGGAAGAAGTGTGAGGAGATTATAAATATGGGAAGCCCCTGAAAAGGGGCTTCTGTAAAGCCACGAGGAAGTTTTTGAGTCTCATTAGTGTAGTGATTCCTGAAGTGCTGTATAAAGGAAATGGCAATAGGGGTGTAATTTGGTTGTGACTACCCCAATTTGTCCATAGCCTGAGTACATCATCTTCCAGAAAAATTAATTTAGTCCTTCTACCTTGAATTGATATATGAGTGAAATGATGTAGTTGTTGTGTCTAGAACAGTTTATCATCTTATTCTTCAACCCTCCATCTACCAAGTATCAGGGATGGTGATGTATCCACTCACATCTATCAGTCCCTCTCTTCAGCAGTGACACGTATTTCACCTTCTCAGCAGCAGTAATGCCTCCCTTGACTAATGCCTCCCATCAGTGTCCTTCCATGCTTGCCTCATGAAATAAAAAAAAAAAAAAATAGAGAAAGAACAAAGAAACAACAGCAGTAATGTGAAATAAGAAGTGGTGCCATTTTGCTGATGTAACAAACAAACAGACAAAATGATCAGAAATGCTCAAGTCAGTCCTGCAATTTTCACTTTTCTGCAGTGTTTTATGCAGATGAAACTTGAAGACCTTTACACATCTTTGCAAAGAATCCAGTGCAATGCTGTGGTTTGATCTATGCATTGAAGAACATTGGTTTGAATGTACAAGGGTTCTTACTCCTCTCATTATTTGGAGAAGAGCTGTTTAAAATCAGTCTGAGAACTATATATCCCCTATGTTTTTGATGATTAAAGCATTAGTGGGACTAGATACCACTAGTTCAATACAGCAGGATTTCTGTGTTCCTCTAACTTTTTTTATTTATCGGGTACAACAGAGGACGAAAAGCAGTTAACGAAGGGTGATTTTGTTAGGAAATCATGCAAGGGAACTCCCAGAAACCATGGTTTCTGTTCAAGTCATGGTACTCAGCAGCCATAATAAGGAAAAGAAGAGGGGAAAAATAATGCATACCTTATATAGATGTCTCACAACACCTTGTCAGGTATAAATCTTACGTTACGTGTAAAGAAGCTGTGATTCAGAGCTTATATGATTTTCTGAGAGAATTTTTGTCAGATGCAGATATTCCTGCCTTCTATTATATTGCTTTAATCACTAGACTATGGTAAGTTAAAGATGATCATAGTCTACTGAGACCTAACTGGGCTTTATCAATTTTTTAAAATAAATAAGTGCAGGGTATTAGTGATATGTTAATGGAATTGTTGCCCAGGGCAGCTGGAACTGGAGCAGGAATCAAGAGAGGCTTTCAGAGTAAAAATAGAGGTGAAATGAAAATTAAAATATTAAAACCAAAACCCTTTGATAATCATACAGTTTTTAAAATTCAGGAGAGATAGGGAGAAGGGGAAGGTCTTCTAAAAGGTCATCTCTAGTGTCTCCATCATCCAATGCTGGATTATTGTCCTTAGCTTGACCCTGTAGGGGGAAGCCAGACACACTGGGCCGGACTTGCAAATGCCTCTTGGGGTGTCACAATGGCTATTTTTTACCCATGAAGATCTGCATCTTTTCTCATAGTTTTTCAGACCTGGGAATGTGACTGAGCTATAAAGATTTAACAAGCTGGGCTGAAGGTACTGAGAAGAAAGTACAGGGTATACAAAATATAAGGAACCAACTGGCACAGTCTTGTTTAAAAAAATGCTTTCATCGTGCATTCTCCCTCAGGTGCTAATTTTAGGGAGGAGTATGATATTCTATAGTATTGCATCTGTAATTTCAGAGCAAATTGTGTTTTTATAGGAATGAGAGACAATGTCTTTGACATACTCATCTTTCTTTACCAGTTTTTGGCATCAGTTTAGATTTGGACAGGAATGAAGTGATTAAAAGCAGCCAGTGCTCTAATCATCCTTCACTCAACCTTCTTAAGGCAATTCACTACTAAGGCTACGTTTGAAGATCATTTCATTATTTTTCAACAGAACCCAGTGCTGAGAAGATGGCAGAAGCATAAGTTTGTCTGAAAGTAAAACTCTGCCTATAACCTGAAAAAAAGTTATTTTAAAAGTAAATAACATTTTGGGTGTTTTCTCAATATATAGATTCAAGGGACTTTTAAAATTAGTATCTCCAAAACAATGAAAATCAATATTATATGAATGATGGTACTCCTTTATTAACTAATTATTGTTCCTGTAATTAACTGAGAGCAACTAATCACACTGAAACATCTTTTGAATAATTGACTGATTGAGGTAATGACTAGCTTTCAAATGTATTTGTCACTAATTTGTAATTCGCATAGGTGAAAATGGGCAATAAAGCTGATGGCTGCTTGGAATCTGAAGTAAGAGAACAATCCTCTATTCATGTCCGTGTCACACTGCTGTGATGAAGCAGCTTTTTAAGTGCTGCTTGAGGGAGTTTGCACATTTGCTATTTTGTCATTAGTATACTCAACTCCCTTCCCTTACAGGAGATTGATGAAAGTGTGGTTGGCATCCTAAAAAGGGGAAGATACTCCTCTGTTTATCTGACATTTTATTCATATGCACTCTGAATTCCCCTCTGGTAAAAGTTGCCAAGTGAACAGCCTGAGAAACTGGAATTTGTGTTTATCCAAAGACTATGGGAAAAACAGAAGCTATCTGCTTTACTCTATAGCTGACTTTAACCTTGAATATTTTGACAGCAGACTGGTAATTTCACTAGAAAACAGTGTTCCAAGGCAACAAAAAACCCTTCACAAATTTTATAAAACATAGTAAATAGTTTCAGCTGGAAAAATAGAGGGAAATGCAGCAAAATGGAAATATTGTATAACAATGTTTCTAAACTTGTTGCGGTGCGGTTCTGCACCCCTTCTGGGAACAGCTTAATACGTCGAAGAAATCAAGAGGTCTCATTTTTGTTGATATTTTCAGCAGATTTTATTTCGTGGCCACATGGCCTGGAGCCAGCACACAGACCGGACTCTGCACACAGACTGACCCAAGTCACGAGACCACCCAGCATTCCCCTCTCCCGGGGGACACCAACCCACCAACCAGAACACACAAGTGGGGTACATGTGACCAGGGCAGATGCAGGGGCAGGGGAGACCCCGTCCCAGATCCCAAATCCACCCGAGCATCCCTCCCTCCCCCCCAGGGAACGGGGGGAGGGAAACCCAACATAAACTATCAGAGTTTGCTTTTTCATTTGATCAAAATGTTAGAAAAGGATGAGAAAAGGGCAAATAACTGGCATGAAAGACATAGAAGCAAGTTCAAGTTCAGGTGAAATTAGGGTGCTCACCAGCACTGAGTGTTCATAAGCCTCAACATAACTAACCCAGAAAGACAACTCCTCCAGGAGGTGACTCAAATTTCAAGTGCCCTTGCATCTCTGCTTCCACTGATTGTTCAGCAGGCCTATGTAGACAGGGCAGCTAAATTAGACATGTCTCAGCTGTCTGAAATTCAGTGGTGAGGGAAAGAAAGAAGTGTCACTTTGCTTAAATTAATTATTGTAGGCTAATAGAAAAAAAAAGGGGAGGTGTCTCACTGAAATTGAAAAAGTATCTGTGTTCAACTCTTCTTTTTTTTTGACATGTAAGAGAAAGAAAGAAAAAGAAAGAGGGAAAGAAAGAAAAAGAAAGAAAAGTACTTACAGCATAGTCCTAGTATCCTATTGTAATTTTAGCACTTGAAACGTATTTTTTTCCCACCCCCATCTAGGTTGATACCACTGAATGTTTTACCAAAACCAAAAGAGGTGATGGCTCCAACATTTTGATCACTGTTGGACTACCATGGATATATATTCAGGCCATTGAACCTCGTGGATGAAAGAATATTTTCTTGTTCAAATCATGCAACATGGAACTTCACTACAGGGCCAACCACTGTCTGGTGGGGAAAGGATCTTGTCACAGATTTCAGATTTGGATTTGCAACTGCAAAGTTAGAGACTATTCTTCTGTGGGAACAGGGAAAGGAAAAAGTGGGATGAATATGGGGTTATTGTTAATCTAGAGAGAAAACCAAGCATTAACCAGGAATAACTTAAGAGGTGGTTTTCTCATTTTGGGATGTCACTCCAAAGGTGAATCCAAATTCACAACAGGAACACTACTTGAGAAATATCTTCCAAAGCTGGGTGAAGAAGAAAGGCAAAGTTACATCTGAGATCCAGCTAATTCTTACCATTCCTCTGACTTGAATGGTATGATTGTGAGCAACTAAGATTTGACCTTGAAACAATTTTCATATTTGCATGGAATGCTCTGATTTAGGACTGCAGATGCACAGCTTGGCCAGATGCCAGGCTAGATGGTGTGAGTGTTGACTTGCTCTTCCCTGTCTGCAGTCACCAGAGTGGTTCCTGTGCACAGTCTCAGGGTCGTGGTCAGCACTGTAGCATTGCAGGGCTGCAGACACCAAGGCTCCTGATGAAGGCAGAAGCCAATAGCCCAAAATCTGACACAGAGCCCTGATAACCACTGCCTGGTGGGACCTGCAGCCAAGAGACAGACACCTCTAACTACTCACTCACCCAGACAGGACATACTGAGCCTAGACTTTGTATGGTCTAGACTTTGTATGCCATTTCTCCCTCCTCCGGGCAAGTGCAGTTTAGCCCTCACCACTATTGTGCATTTTGCCTGCCTTTGTAACACTGAAACAGTACAATCTCTCTCAAGCCTCTGGTGTGAGCAGTCTGACCAGGTGTCAAATCAGTTTTCAAAATAGAATATCCAACTTTAAAGGATCAGAGAAAAATAATAAAACCCCATCTGTCTAACCAGACACCAATCACTGTGTTATCTGAGTGCCTCACAAATAAAGCATGTCATACAGAACATTTGTTGCCATTTATCTCAGGAATGGTGTTTGCATATCAGCCTTTATCTCGGGATTTTGCAAATTACCTAAAGGCATTTGAGTCAAGGCACAGAGAACAAGGTGAGTAGTAATTGCAGTCATTCAGACCTCATGACACTTTTCACAACTGTCAAATAACAAAGTTAACTAATGAGATAGTCCACACCTGCGAAAAGATTCATAAAGAAAAAGGATTCCATTTCCTTTTCCTACACTAACCTTTCAGTTAATTGCCAAAAGGCTCCAGGTGACCATCACAGAGAGTCAATTCTGTGCATGTAAGAGTACCTAAGGCAAAAAAAGCCCAACCTACCATGAAGACAATGTATAAACTCACAAGAGAGTTTAAGTGCATGGCTGTTGTTCCAAGCCAAAGTAGGTTTCAACAACACCAGGCCATCCTCAGTCCTGTAACAACCCTGCCCCCAGAGAAACCTAATTCGACTTTTTCCTCCACATTTCTAGCTTGAAAATGGCAATAACAGCATTTGTTTTACTCCCTTCGACATTGTGATTTTTTTTAAATTACTTTCAAAAACTTGATGGAAGACATTTCTGAGTTTTAATTGATCACAAGCACTGTTTTTCAGATAACAGGACAACAATGATGCAAAAGCAATAGGTAGCAGAAAAGATTTCAAGTTTGGATTAAAACGACATAATTTGGAATAAAAGTATGTAGGATCATACTGATCACTGAGTAGTAGAGCACTGAGATGAGCCCTCCTGAGGGAGCTATAGTAGAAACACTTCCACTTCCAGGGAACATGCTGTACTACTGCATAAAATTTCAGTCCTTACTCAAACACTGACCCTTTTTTGTCTCTCTCTGACTCAGTTGCACCCCAAGGGGCCAGAAGCCTAAGCGTTTTTTCAAGCAATTATACATGATTACATAGTGATGCAAAGTGCCATAAAATGAATCAGTGAAGACATTTGCAAAGAAGTGCTCTTATAATCCTGGTGACGGTGTACAATGAAACATTTTATCCACACTCAATCTTCATATTTCCTAGATTTACATTATGCATCATGGTCATATTATAGGCAATACAATCTGTTGAAGTATGCTTTAATTAGCTTGGCTTTTCTTCTAAACAGAGGTCATATAGTTAATTATTAAGCAGCCAAAAGAGTCAGAGAAGTCCTTTCTATCATGTTCTGCTCCATAATCTTCAGAGTGCAATATCTTCTGAGGAAGGTGCAAGGACTAGTCTTAGAGGAAGTCAATGGGCATATTACTATTCTCTAGAAGTTACCATCGAGGTAGCTCTTGCAGCTGTGAGCCAAAGTCTAAATTAAACAAGGCCTGTATCTGCAGGGACTCTGAAGGTGTCCCATCTATTCAAAAGGGGCAAGCTTCTGTGATATTGATGATACTTTATGGGGCAATACTGTTGAGCTCTGCAAAGCAAGGACAAAGGATTGGAAGTATCATCATGCAAAGGAGATACATTACTTATCCTGTAGGCTTGGCTACTCACTGAAGTAGGAAGGATAAGAAAGGAGATTAATTTATATGGCCTGACCTACCTCACATTAACTGCACTGCCACATTTTCTTATTTGTGGTAAATGCAAGGTAATCTTTTCCTGCTTATAAATTTATATTCTCTCGTAACCAATGGAATCTTGTTTGTAATGATTCCCAAATGCCTGTTTCTTAGAGGAATCCTTTCAACCCTCATGGTAAACTGCCAGGGGTTTAAAATCTTCTGGGGTTCTTCTACATCCCAAAGATACACACATTTCGGTACATTAGGAAAAAAAAGAATCCCACTACAGACAGAAAATTTATGTTTTATTCAGAAAATAAAAGAAAAAAAAAAGGACAAATCAACAACTGATTCACAATTTATGACTTGCTAAACATTTTGCTTCGTAACCACAATCTGTTTACATGAATTGCTTTAGTGTAAAAGTCAGAAAGTTAATTGCTCAGTTGCAGGAACTTTAGATAAAAGCTGGTTCAGTAACTATAATTCACTGCAGTCTACCAGAAGTCTGGAAATAAATAACTTAATACCAAGGTAATTCTACTGCCCTCTGATGCTTCACAGGGAGCAGAAGGGGTTTGAACCGAAAAGAGCTTGTTTTACGAAAGATAATGTTCCTGATTGTAATTTATTCCAATCAAAGCTAGCAAGTAGCATAATTTCTGAGCTCTTTATTTCTCTGAGTGTCCATTTCAAGAATATCCTAAAGCTCAGATGAAGGTTTTCAGAAAATAGTGCCTGTGCTGGTCTGCTCCCCAGGCAGATTCAGCAGTGATATACTTTAAATGCCACTACCTGACTTCTGACAGTCTATGTTTTTCTACATTCCACTGGAGTCCAGGAGCCTTTAAGATAATATCCAGAAGTGATTACATCATGTCCTTCCTTTTGCTTCCCATAAAGTGAAATGTCATCTCTATAAACTTCTACTCCCTTTTAGGCCCTCTGGGCAGCATCTCACTCACTTCCCTTCAGATCAAGGGTCTGCAGAAGCAGTAACTCCCCAACAGCCCTCTGCACTTTGTCAGCTGCTGTTGCCGAACTGGACAAGGACTTTGTGGAAGCTGCAGGATGCTTCCCGTAAGAGCTGTATTGATGCATGAGGCAGCATGGAGATAGAGCCCAAGCCCAAGCAAGCTTTCTGTCCTCCCTGTTGCATGGTTAGGACCTTTTTTCTTCTCTGCCCAGGAACAGCCTTTCCTGGGGACCTGTGGGATTGCTGACTGCACAGGGTGGTTTCCAGCTTCCGCAGCAGCCCCCCCTTGAAGCACACACTTCTCACAAAGCCAAGGCCCAAGGGCCTCCCACTACTTGCAAGAGGTGGTAGAGGGGCCTTGGATTACCATGTTACAAAGAGGTCACTCATATCCTCTTTGCCTTTGTAGCATGTTTGAACGGATCTAGGCAATTGAGTTGTCACCTTGAGTTGGTGCACTTTTGTACCTTTACAAATCCCAGTCACCTCTGCCCTGGCATCAATGTGATGTGCAATAACTGTATTGAAGACCTTAGAAATAACAATCTAGGCTTGTTCATGAATTCCTGTTATGGATGAACTCAGAAAGTAGGTAACTCTCACTTGTATTTGGCCTTTCTCCCTGGCTTCTTTACTTTGACAGACATGTTTCCAATATCCTATTATCTTGTATGTTTGTACTACAGTAAGTAGGCATAACTGATTTATCTTTTCTCTAGCATTCACTGCTTGCTATACTACCATCCTGCCCCTTCTTATTCATCTTTTCTTCTGAACTGAACAAAGAAGTTTGTTTAAAAAACAAAGAAAAAGATTACCACTGAAAACTACTATGAATCTTTCTTCACTGCACAGCCTCCACCTATAAACTTTCCTCAGCTTTTTACCTCCTATTTAAAGAAACCTTCCTAGCCTGGCCATTTTCCTTTCTCTTCCCCAACATCAGCTCTGTGGAAGCACAGAGCCAGACAACTTTCCAGCACCTTCATCCTCACAGTGACAGCCCACACCAGCCCTGTCCCTGGTTTGACGGCCTTGGGCTAAGTGGAGCCACAAACAGCAAGCAGCATTTTAACAGATAATTGTTCAGATAATTAAATGCTTTCATTTTTTTATTGCATTTTGGCAACCAAAAAATCCCAAAAAATGTCCATACCAAGTCACCAGCAAGGTCTGACAAACTATAAGCATGTCCCTCTCCAAAATCATAAACTGACTATGAGGCCATATGTTTAAGGAGCCACATGACAGTGAGACTCTCATGATGTACATTATGCTTCCTTCTTGAGAAAAAGAGATCTTCTTCTTGGACTTCTCTAAAGATACAAAATTATCAAGGAGGAAGTGAAGAGGCTCAAGAGATAGAGAGGGTTATAACGTTAGAATTAGTACCATCAGAGATGTCTCCAAGAGCAACTGTACTTAGGAAAAAAGTTACTCAGTGAACATATGAATCCCTGCTAACTCAAGAATATAGTTCACTAGGTACCAACTGTCTCTAAATGACTACTGTCTGTTTGTTCTCAATTTTTATTTATTTCTTCTAACTCAGATAAATCTCGTTTTGACCCTAATGCATGACTCAGTGTTCAGTACAAAAAGCAGGTTAGTAGCAGCAGTTGCCTCAGCTGGGAAGTACCAGGTGCCTCTCTCTATCTCTCTCCCCATTTGTAGCAGTAACTACTTGGTGTGGTGAAGATAAGAGAAATGCTATTCAAGAGTTCGAATGCTCACAGTGAAACTAAAAATTAGTGCTGAAAACAGCCCCAAATTGAAGAGCAGATGTCAAAAAATCCCCTTCAAAATATATGAGGGGGTAGAAAAGAAGCAGAGGAAATGAGAGATAGAAGGATGACCTGTTTTTTCTGTGCTTTTCCACTGAATGTTTCCAATAAACTTAAAGCTTTCTTTTTTTCAATAGTAAATAGAAAGTTACTTCAATGAAGGCCATCCCCTACAGCCACAGGATTCATTCTCTTAAAAAAAAAATTTAAAAATGTTACATCTTCCTTTTGCCAGTCTATAAAGGTGAAGGAAATTAAAGTTACAGGGATTAAGCCTGCTGTGACATCTAGGCATTCACTCATGCAGCTCCTGGCTGAACTTCAGTTGTGTTGGAGGGCATGGCTCAGCATGAAATTGTGAACCCATCTGAGAAAGGGACAAAGTGGTCTCCCAACTTATTTCCTGTGGGCAGCATGGGGCTAGAAAGGGCATCGTCACTGCTCATGGTGACCAGAGCTGTAAATGTTACAACCTGAGCGTGTTGGTGAAGATTACATTGCCCACAACTTGAATGCTTTGGTTGTTTGATGAGCAACTGAGGTTTAGCAGCCCCATCTAGATCCCAACAATCTCACTGGACTCATATGTACACCCACTTTGGGAGCCCTGCCCCTCAACTGCTCATGTTAAAAAATGTTAATGTTAGGAGAGAGTGGAGAGAGGTTGTACACTTGGCACTACAGGAGGATTTCAGCTTCTCAGCTCTGACAATGGTTCTGCAGAGACCTCCACTCTGGAAGTGAGGTAACTGCCTAATATGGATTTCAGCATGGACCTCAATAAGCATTCAACTAGGGAAATAATATTTCGTCACTGCATCTAGTGAAGGGTGAAAAACCTTCATGGGTTTAAAATTGACTTAGTTAATGATGGAAATCTGTCTGCACTAATGTGTTCCTGAGGTAAATGTGCCTTCTCTTAGTTTAGTGCAACTGTTCCTTCACATGTGTTTGTGTGTGTGTGTGTATGTTTATGTATACATTACTAAAGTAAATTGCACTCATACAGAACTAACATGTCCTCTGCCCTCCCAGAAGCTTAAAACCATTCTGTTGGATGAAAGAAAATGAGCAAGGAATCGACAGGGCATAGCTTTACACTTATGCAATGTTTTGTATTTTCAAACCTTTAAACTACATCTGCATTGGCAATGTGTTTTGAAATTTCTGGAATCCATTTATAAATGGAAAAATTCTTAAGGACTTTTCTTATTTTCATTTGATCCACAGTACTGCACACAAAAAGAGAATATGCCAAAATGTTTCCATGAGAACGAGGAGATACTTCAGGCAGTGCACCCAAGAGAACCACAGTTGAGGCTGGTTTGGATTTGTCATTTGTTTTTGGCAGTGTGTTTCCTGCTTGCTGTATCTTTATCATGGGAAAGTAATGTGCATAAAGATTCCTACAAAACCCCTGGTCCTAGGTGACTCGGAGATCACAGTATGTTTTAAGACTCTTCTCAACACCAGGTAGTATTGTAAGCTGAATTGCTTACAGCTTTGTGAGACTACTACAGCTATTTAGTGGAAGTATTCCTTATGGTTAGTGGTGGTGGTTAGTGGTTTTCTTTATTTGTGGTAAATATTACTCTTTGTCTGAGGTTAGGGGAAAACACTTTTTTTTTCACTTTTTTTTTTGGCACCTTCTCCCAGCCTCAATTTGAAAAGTACCTGCCTCCTCCTATTATAAAGAAACTGTGATCCTCATGTCAGGAGTGTAATTTTCCACTTCCCACAAATAAAATCCCCAAATTTCACCTCATTGTAGCCCATTGCAAGAGAAGAAGAGAATCTCTCAGTTCATACGTGCAGGGAAAATTTAAGTAAATGCTAAATGTCTGCCCCACTTTACACGAGCCAGCCCAGGACTAAAGTGTGATTCTTGCAGTTAAGTTTCTGAAAAAGTACTGTAATTCAAATGGTAAAAAGACCACAGCAAAATCTTAGATGAGTTGTTGTTTTTTGGGGAAAACATTCTTGTAAAATAGAGTGGAGATGAAACTGCAGCGTAATTCTGTGGGAAAGACACTAGGAATTTCCTTACTCCAAACTCCTGCTGAAAGCAGCGTCAGTCAAGAAGTCAGATCAAGCTTATCAGGGCTGTATCCTTTTAACGTCCTGCAAAACTTCCAGGGGCAGAGCCTGCTCAGCCTCTCTCAGCAACCAGATCCACGGCCTGACTGTTCTCGCTGGGAAATATTTTTTCTTATATCCAGGCTGATTTCTGTCTCCTTTCACTAAATTACCTGCCCCTTTCAGCAACAGGTCCACATTTTTCTTGTTCATCCTTTTACTGCTAAGTAGCACAGAAGCTTCTATTGTTTTCCTTGATATCCCTCAAAAGTATCAACTCCAGCTGAGCACTGGCTTTTCTAGCACCATGCCTACCCACCCAGACAAAGTTTCTAAATACCTCCTTTGAACTCCTTCTTGCTGTCCACCCTCTGAATTCTGCCTTTTGCATTGCCCAGTCATGGCCATTTCTGAGCCTGGTTCCCCTCCTTGTGCCTGAGAGGAGACAGGGCAGCAGTCAGGGATAGGGGAAGGGGTCAGGGAGAAGGAGTGGATCAGACAAGAAATCAGGAACAGCAAAAAGCAAACTTTCTCTAAGCAGAAGGAAATTCTCTGTGTTTTATATTCTGGGTATCTGACTTCATACTCTTGAGCCTGATTTCCTGAAATGCTGAGTGTTCCAGCTGCAGCTGAGCTCAATAGGGCCTGAACTCTGCTTTAAACAGATGAAGCTGAGCACACCGGAAAAACCTGGCCACAGGTGCCTCAGACTGAAAAACTAGAATTTTGTCTGTGAATCTGTAAAACAGGACTAATAATATCTCTCATTCCCACAAGAGTCTTGTATAAATAAATGCATTCATTGCAAAGTGCTCAGATACCACAGGGATGAGCTCAATAGAAAAGCCCAGGAGGCAACTGAAAATTCTGTCTTTAGAGAAGGGTTTGAGTAGTGTGCAGCAAATAAGGCTTGACTCCTCTCATCTGTGCAATACGGAGTAAACAAGAGACTGAATAACTGCTGATTAAGTGAGAAGCATCCATCCTGCACAATGAATGAGGTATGGTCCTTCAGAAAAAATCTGTATGCAACTGTGTCATTAAAAACTATGTCATGATACATAGACACGGTGGAGTGGATATTTATCTCCTGGTAATCACTGTAATTCTGACTTTTCCTGATTTTTTGGTAAAGTGACTCTGCAATCTTAAAACTGTTCTTTTAACATAATTTCTGCACACACTTGTATTTATGTTTATTTAAAATATTGTGGTTTAATACAGCTTCAAACTGGTCTATTTTTGGTGTACAGACTTACTCCCATAATTTTGATAAGTCAAGGAATACTGTCACGGTTTACATTTTCTATTTGTTGCACTAGTTCCTCCTAGTGTACATGAATCCTTCTAGCCTATCAGTGACTGAAAATTAATTTCTTCTGGGGTTTAGTAGTTTCCATATTTAATCCATTGCATCAATAATTGCATTACAAATGTATGTGTTAAATGTGTATCTGGCATAAAACAGGCAATCCCATTACTTAGGGAAGCTGTATTCATGTCATCCAATTCTGGATGATGTGTTTGTCATAAACACTTGTAATGAAAAAGGAAAATTGGGTTGTGGGTTGCTAGAAGGAGTTTAAATAAATTGCTTTATTGCTATAGAAAATTTCAAAACTAAGATGCTTTCTAAAGCAAGGTGCAGTACTGATCTCAGAAAGTAATTTTGCTTCCTTTAAGCCAAAAGAATTTTTTCCAAATTCTATTCCCGTTTGGTCAGGCACCTGCATTCAAAACGTGTCCTACTATAGAATTAGAGTAATTTTTGGGTTACTTGCAGTCTGTCTAGGCTTAATATTAGCTTTTGTTTGAAATGACACTGTGCTATCCTCATACAACTTTCTGTTAAAAGGCAACCCACTGCAGGGGATTTACCCATCAGTTCTTGGGGCAGTTTCTCTAAGCATGTTAACCAGTTTGCAGCCAGACTTTTACCCATTCCTGTTCGTAGCTGCCAAAATTAAGCCGTCTTTGTTCTGTCTACCACTTGGGAACAAGGCAAACACACTGCCAAACCAGCAGGAGAGCACACTGCTGCACCTGAGAACTAGCATCAGGCTCCACCAAAACCCTTCCAGAAAGAATTCAAAAGCCAACCCCTGGTGTCTGCTGCTGCTGCTGCTGCTCGTAATTACCTCATCATTAAAGCAGATGGGTTTCTACAAGGGAAAGCAAAAGCACGTTTACATGAAGGTAAAATGTCTGAAGACACAAATAAGTGTCATCCACAAGAAGGGCTTTAAAGTTCATACCTGGTCAAGGCTAGCATGGAGAAGAGCAGATGGTATGTCAGCACCAGAAACAGCAGCAATATTTTGGGATTAACCTGGATTTTCTGTAACCAACAAAGTGCAGGGATTATCAGATTTCAAGATTTTGTTTTCTTCCCTGTGCTTCAGTGTCACACAATTTCACAGCAGCAAAACGTGACAGACGATGCTGCTATATCGCCTTTGGATTTTATACTGGAAGGTTATTGGAAAATTCAAGAAAGAGGTGAAGATGGCTTAAGGTTTCAACACCACGTTGTCATCAGACCAAGAAGTTGTGCGGGCACATGGGGGAAAGAAACATTACATTGATGGGGGAACAAGTATATTAATATTTTGCTGTAACTTTTCTTCCTTGGGAGGCTTTAAGGATCTTGACACACATTTACTGTCAGATTGAAGTCCTGCTGCTGAAGTGATCTCTGCTCCCTCATTGTTCACTCTGTCACCTCTTGAAAGCTGCTGTTCCTGCAGCTGAGGTGGCTGAGTGGCTTTTGAGCCACCTCTTGACCACAACATTTTGCAGGGCAGCATGTTGCCATGAATCAAAACAGATTAAAATCTCCTTTAATTAGTCTGGCAGCTAACTGCAAGGATTTAGGAGAAGCCCCACAGTCCATATTGTGGGGGCAGACGTTTCCCAGAAAAGGGCAAGGCAGAAGATAGTGAGGGAAACTGCCTGCCACAGTTCAGTCTGCTTCTGAATGTACATCAAAGACTTCAGTGGAATATGATGAAAACATAAAAAAAAGATGAGGAACCTACACAGAATAATAAGATTCATGTGATAACTCAAGACTAATATAACCTAACCTACAAGATCCTATCCCTCCCAAGAATTATGTCGCTTTTCCCAGTGACACGAATCACATAAGAAATCATTGCTTTTGTGAACAAGGAAATGTCATTTAAATCTAAGCGTTTAGCCTGTTGAGGGGAGCTTCCTAGGGATTGGTAGAAATGAAAACGAGGATAAAAGCACTGAAGGATTTTGTTTCATTAAAACTACAATTGATACTGGATAGTATAAATATTCATTTCCAAATTAAAAAATAGAAATTTAAACAACAAACAAGACACAAAACAAAGAAGTGAACCAACCCCAGATAACATCTTTACTCACTTCCTTGTCTTTAGTCTGGATCAACGTGGAAAAAAGGAGGAGAAATGTTTAAGCTAATAGGAGACAATTATAGCAGTCAAGCTTTTTCACACCCACCTTTCATTCCCTTTCTTAAGTGTATCTGCCACCCAGACAATAGGAGGCAAGATATGCCATCCATTGTTTTGGAAATGACAAAGGTGGGTGGAACAGGGGCTGCTTGCATGATCCCATGACAGAGAAAAATTCCCTGTCACTACAGTGTGCTGGAAACGTTATGTCTGACAACCTGTCTTGCGCCATCCCTTCCTGCAGCCTCTCCCAGACGGGGGGCGGTGGGCTCCCACTAGGGCAGCACTGCAATTTGGACAGAGAACAGGGCTCTCTCTGAGGCTTCTGGATGTGTTTCTAAGGCCAAGTCTCCTCCTGCTGCCTGGTCTAAACTGCCCTCCTCTGTGTTGGTTTGAAGCTTTCAGCATGAGACCGTTCTCTTCCAAACATAATCCAGAGATATGAAAATAGTTTAAACTCTGCAGTCCTTTGCATGATCCAAGATCCCCTGGGCTCAGCCGAACGAAAGGGATGAGAATCTCCCAACTGGGGCTTGCACATGCTCCAAATACCACACAGGATTTGCTGTAATTTGTAAGCATCACTAGCACACCAATGTAATGCCTGAGCCCTGACAACCCGTCAGTCACATCCCACTGCCTGGGCTGCAGCAAGAAGCACCTGTTTGCACTGCAAGGACAGCCTTGGAGGTCTGGGGACCACCGATAGACAGCCACGTACTGTGGTGCTGGGCCACCCAGACATTTGGGGAAGCTGTGTGCTGACCAGGCTGCACCATTGCTGAGAGCAGCCCACCAGCCAGGAACAGTCCTGCATGGCTTAGCAGAGGTTATTGAGGTATATGCCATAGGAAATCTCTTTGTATTGTAAGGAAAGGCAGCAGAAATCTGTAGAATAATGAATAGATGGTTTCAGCTTTGTTCAAGCTGTATATTCTCCTGCCCTATGAACTACAGGCAGTGGAAAGTAATTGGTGACTACTAGGTAGAGGTTTTTAATAAATACATATAGCTTAGAAAAGCCTAAGTACTTTGACATTGTACTCTAAAAACCTGCACCCTTTCTCCCCTTGCACTGTAGAGGATTTGGAGAAGCAGTCCTCTTATCAGATATATTAATCCTAAAATAAGGAACACATATAGCTATAGAATTTAATAGGGTTCTTGGAATGGAAAATGGCACTTCTAGAAAATACATATCTTTGTTGTTGCCAGCCTGTGATACAAAGCTGCATCTGGAACCCCTTTTTTTTGTGGCAATGTCTAAAAAAAGTTTTATTTCTGCAGTAATGAGAGGCAAAGCCACGTAGCTTGCAAGCTGCTTCATATTTTGCATGCCCTGTGCAGAGGCTGCTTTTAGAAGGCACTTCACCTATACCAAATGCTGCCACAGAGCAACAGCATAATGGAAATTTTACGTTCTCTTCCCCTTGCAAGACCTTTCTGGCTTCCCAGCACACAGTTCAGTAAGCAAAGATACAAACTAATAACAAAAGAGAAAATGCTTTTATTTATTTTTCCCTGATCTCTGAGGTGTCGGTGACACTCAGAACATACTTCCCAAATGAATAATTTCAGTCTTTATGGTTCATTCAATTTCAGTTTGCACACTGCATTTTATCCAGCTCGTGCTCTGTCAGTATAATGCAAAAGATAGCCATTCAAGATACTGAGTTTCTATTTTCCATATATGTAACACTGGCCAGAATTCAAGCCCAGAGACATAACAGAGGCTTTTGTGCAGATATTTTTGGCTGATATTAGGAACTGCTACAATAAAGAGGGATGGAAGCCATCTGCAGAAAACACACACAAAGACAAAAGCAGTTTTACTGGTCAAGGAATCCAGGATCAATGCTTTGCTTGAGCTCTGGATATTATCAGAGCTATGCAGGAGCCAGAATTTCTGTCTCAGAGACAGTCCAGGATTTTGAATCTTTCCATGTTAGATCAGAACACAGTGTTTATTTTCAGAATCTTCCCTACAAATGTTTTTAATTAAAATGTTACTTTCTGTTTTGACATTTGTCGGTTATAATTTTTCATTTAAAAGGAAAATTTGCGGTGAAAACCACTCCAAAATGAAGCCAAGGGGTTCCAGTCTGATCAGCTTGTCATTTCAAAACATTGTCTTACAGAAAGTGAGAGGGTGGCTTCATTACTTTCCATTTTGTTCAGTGTGAAATATCATTATAATCAATATTTCCTGCAAAATGTCCAAGTTATAACAAGCTGATACTATCTAACATAAAGCTGCTTACACTAAACATTTTTGACCATATTTGCTAAGAAGTACTTATCTACACAGGAGGAATTCAGATACCTGATATCCTTTCTATGAAATTTTTCTTGCTTCTGTCTCCCTCAACCTCATTTCTTATTAAAGCCTCAGGAGAAAGCAAACTAGAAAAGCTGTAAGGGAGGGGAAAGAGACATAGCAGGAGAAGCAACAGCTGACACAAAAGAAGGAAATGCCTTATTAGGGACACCACTAAAGCTAGCAAGCAGCCCCTTGCTTGCATATTCCTCACTCCCAGTGAGCTGGGGTGACAAGTGCTGTCTTGGAGGCATGAGCTGAGCCGAGCTAGGCTGATCTGGAAAGCACAAGCTGAGCCAAACTAAGCTAAGCTGAGCTTATCGTCTCACCATGGAGGCTGTGTTCAAGGGCTCTGGAGCCAGTCTGGCTGAGCCCTGAACTTGGTTCAAATGAAATATTTAGTAGAAGGGCCAAGAGGATCATCTCTGCACCAGGCACAGACTCTGGCATTTTGCTCATCCCTGTGCTCGCTGTGCTCTGCCAGAAGTGGAAGCAGAGGCACTGTGCTGATAACAAATCCCGCAGGACATGTGTCAGGGAGGCCCTTCCCTGGCAGGAGGCATCAGCTTAGCTTTGAGCTCAACAAGGGCTCTCTCAGCTGCCCCGTAGGACTCTGCATGGGATCAGTCCCTGCTTCTCTCTGCCCAGCATCACCAGCAGCAATGCTGAAAGGGTCAGATGTTGAGAAAATGCTGCTTAAATTTGAAACGCAGGCTCAAGTCCTCACAAGAAGCATGGGAAAAACAGGCACTACCAAATGCCCTACAAAAAAGACAACATGCTGAAATCATCAACCTACATATTTAGAACTGGAAAGCTAATATAGGGAAAAAGCTCAAAACATTAATTTTAGGAACAATTATTTACAGTATTATTTATGTCCTAGTGAAGCAAAAGACTTAGTCCACACTTCATGAGGATTTACGCACAGGTTTCCTTCTGCTACTGCGTCACTTGGACACTTCATTCCCCCTTTCCTGACCCAGTCTGCACCCCCGGCCAGGCTGCCCTGAGGGGCTGGAGAGCTCAAGGGGCTACAGAACAAAGCCCAGCACTCCTTTCCTTGCCCATGGTGCAAGCTCTGCCTGTGTCCAGTCATGTACATCTGGATGGAGGCTTGAGGCATGGCTGGATGGCAGTGAGCTTGTAGCTGCTTCCAGGCTTCTTTCCCCTTTCCCCCCCCCACCCTCTTTTCCTCACACTGCATGGGAACTCCACAAGCAGCTCCATAGAGTGCTTCCTATGTGCAGTAATATTTTTACATCAGCCGCAGTGAGGTGATGCCAGCTCGGTGATGTCTCTTGCTGCAGCAGTGCTTGTGTACAACAGCGTGGCAGTGACAGTTTGATTCAGACCCTTACAGTGTAATTGCTGTTTATGATTTGAAACTCTATGAGTTTGTGCTGCTCTGCAGTGAACTTTGAGAAATTCAGGGCAGACATAACGATTTTTTTCAACTGAAGATCCCGCAGTCAGGATTCCAGGTTTGGCATTGCACAAGGGCAGTCTGACCTTAACTCTCAATTCATGCCACAAGTGTGTCAGCCTTTCAAAGCAGGGTCTCTCTGGTGTTTATTTTGGGCATGCTTAGAGCTTCTTGGTAGGACAAGAGGAGTAAGGTGTCCGCAAAATGGAGAATCCAGTGCAATATTGTCTTTGGCTTTCTTTACTTTTAAATGAAATACCTCTGCTTCCTTTTAAAACAAAACATGAGGATTGTTTCCTCCCTGTCTGGGTTTGTTTTGCAGTGTTTCAGCTCAGACTGGGACTTGTATGGTATATTATTAATACAATTTATTAATAGGAGTTAATAGTGGAAGCACAGACACTTTAGGGAATGACATCACTACAATTAAGAATAAAAGGAGCCTACACATGAAAATGAAACCTTACATTGCTTAAACAGTTTTAATAATAACTAGTGAGTTTCCAGTCATTAAGTAATCTGCACCAGAGAGATGGTCAAAGAAAATATATTCAGAGATAAACAGAAGAATAAAACAGGGCAATGAATGGAGAATGAGGTCACACTTCTTTCCAAATATGCAAATAGATAAACATCGGAACAATAGATTTTCTTCTGTTCTGTTCACAAAGGTGCAGTTTCCTTATCTGAGATCCTTGTGAGGCTGGTAAGAACACAAGACTTAATACAAATCTCCCAGAGAAGACTAACAGTTTGGCCTGGCTGGCTTTATTG
The DNA here is from genome assembly GCA_013389985.1 of Dryoscopus gambensis. Lineage (NCBI taxonomy): Eukaryota > Metazoa > Chordata > Aves > Passeriformes > Malaconotidae > Dryoscopus > Dryoscopus gambensis. Next base: position 172,363 of record WEIT01025432.1, read on the forward strand.
TAATGGAACCCTTTGTATATATACACATACACAGAATGTATATGTGTGCGCACATGTAAAACCAAATACACTTACTTTTCACTCTACCTGCTGTTCCTTTATACAGAAATATAATTACACAGAAGAGTGGAAATGGGAAGACAGTAATTTCTTTCCTTTAGCTTAATGGGATGTATTATGTGTGTATGTGCAAGGCTGTTGTCTATGTGACATGCAGAACTCCTTCTCCAGACCTACTTCAGTCTTCAAAAGCTTTCATGTGTCATCTTATCTGTGGTGATGATAAGCAAGTCCATATTTCTTTGCAAATCTAACAGTATTTACTACTGTCAGTAGTTAAACCCTAGACAGAAGGAGCATCCATCTGCTGCAGGACTGAACACTCATTTTTGCTCCCTAATATATTTGCCCCTCTCACCAGTCCCACACAGAACAAGCCTACAAGTGGAGAAAGAAATTATGCCCTTGCAAACATGCCAACCATCTACTGTGGTTTGGCAAGGAGGCCTGAAACCATGCTGTTGCAGGAGATCTTTGGTGGAAGATTGTATTCCCAGGCTTTTCTTATGGCTGAAAATGCTTCAAAACCTGAAACATGAGCTGACTGGTTGGAGCTTTCACTTTCTTTCCCATCTACTTTCCACTCCATGGTCCTCTTATACAGAATAGAAAACTCCTTGCAAGCTTTGTCCAAGTTCACTGCAGTCCTGGGTCTCCTTCCTCTTGGTTTGGAGGGCATAGTTTAAGTATTGAACCTATATTGAAGAAAACTCCAGGAACATCACATAAGAAGGTTGCCGGTGGTGGCAGAAGGTTTCACAGCCAAAGTCTTTCGATGATTTTGGGTGACCCTGCCAAGGGAGCAGAACCTTCTGTCCCAAGTAAAGAGCATGGAATTGCATGAGCATGCATGCTCAGCACTTCTCACAGCTGAAATCTAAGGTGCCTTGTTTTGGTTAAAACCTGCCCAGGCAGAAGCAGAGCCTGCTCTGCATGACGTGCACTTCAGGATAGCATCATTCGCTGCCTCTGAGCATGGGGGAAAAAAGAGCCCTGGGAATGGCCTGGCCATTCAGAAATCCTAACTTCTATTAATGGCTAGTTACAGCTTCTCGTCCATGTGTAATTACCTGTAGGACCCAAGCAGTGCAGACAAGGTGACACAAGCTTTGCTATGAGCTGGGCAAAGTTTCCAGGACCCCTTTAGTGCTGAGGTCTGGACTACCACATCTCCAGTGCATTTCCTCCTGTGCCAGCTAGACCAGTCTGTGCAAGTGCACCTGCCCATTCTGGGGTCATTCCTTAAGTTACAACATACAAAATTCATAGAATTACGATCCTGAGTTTCCCATTTGGTTTAATGAGGTGAGACCTTCATTATACCCATTCGAAGCAAAGTTTACTCTAGAAATTTTTCATAATTCATATTGAATTCATTCAGAGCCTGAAAAAACATAACAATCACACAGCAAACTTGTGGTACCCTTCTAAAACTGTGTTTAAATCTACACTGCCATCCAGATGCTAAAGGCAGGATTATTATCCAGCCTTCTGCCTCCCTCATTACACTAGCTTCTCTAACAAGAACAGGGAATCAAAGGAAGCTATGATACAAAACAGCATGTCAAGCTTTACAAAACAGAGAAAAAAAAAGTTATCAGGGCTTTCAGATTTTCATTATATTTTACCACCATTAACTAAACCTCTTTCCAACACAGATGTATGTTGTAGTCCAATTTCTTTAATAAAGAGTTCAAATTCACAGATTGTGCTAGTGTCAGGGACTGGAATGGGAACTTATGACTCTGTGTCTGTTTGACAAAAGCTAATTCATAGGAGCCATCTGTGTGGAAAAATAACTGCAATAGTATTCATAAAACACATTGTCCATGAAGAAACTCACGGCAAATGTAGCCTGAATAAGTTTTCACCACTGCTGTTTCCTTAGAAAGATGCATCATTCCTTGAGAGGTACATGTAGTAAGTGATGCTGAGAGTTGCAGTGCAATGCACAGTGACTGGGTACCAACAGTTCTACCAAAATATATTCCCCAGATAAAAGAAGTTGTCATCCAGAAACACACAGTCAGTATAGATTAAAAAAAATTCCTTTAATGAGGAAATCAGTGTCAGAAGAAAACAACAATAAAAAATGAGCAAAAACATGTACACAAATGTGGAAAATGTATGTTACATCATTCTGTGTTACTGAAGTAGTGGTATAGTCACAAGGGGAATAAAATGGTCAGAACGACCAAGAGGGGAGAATTGAGTTCAATTTTAAAATGTCAGTAGTGAAAAAGAGGCATAAAAATCTGAGCCTGAAGGGACCTACATAAATGAGTGCCTGATATTTCATCCATATGCTTTTTTTTTATCCTTTGTGCTAATTAAAAACTTCGTTTACATGTACTTTGTCTCCCTCTTTCTCTTTGCTACTTCATTCTGTTCTGTTATTTTTTTCCTCATCATCTTTTATCTTTGTAGATACCTTCTAATTAATTTTTTCCTTAAGGTCATTTCTTTTTCTATTCAATGCAGAAGTAATTGCCGTTTGTTCTCTTTTTCTTTTCCTATCTTACCTTTTTCCTTTCTCTTTTTTTCCCCAGTGTTTTTCAACACTTCGCCCTCCTTTCAGAGAACTCTTTTTCTGTTTTCATGTTCCTGTTTTGTGGCTCCCTGTGCTCACTTCCTCTCTACCCCACTCCACTCTCTTTCTTACCCTATCTCTTTTATTACCAAAATTCTCACAAAATCCCTTTTCATAACCACAGAAATTATGATTACTGCCTCCTCTCAGACACATTCTCCTTTCTTGGCAGCCTTTTCTTCTCTAAACATGTAAAACTCTCTCCAAGGCATTACTGCTTTGTCCCAAAACCTACCCACAACTGCCAACTCCCTTTCCACCAAATTTACTCATGCTCAGACTCATGTACTCTTCCCTACTGTCTAGAGATAGGAAAAGGTATTAAATACCCTATCTTCTGATAGTTTAATTCCAGAATTCCAGAACCGGGTTAGGTCCTCAGAATCGAAAATTTCCATTCTGATCATCTTAGCATCTGCTTCCAGGGCTACAAGCTCCAGATATGTTAGCCAGGATATGAGGGCCATGGGCCTCTGTCTCCTTCTCAGGGACAGATACTGACCGACAAGAGCTGTGGATAGACAGCTTTTACCTATGTTGCTGTGTGTATGAGTCTTATCATCCAAGCTCTTTGAAGGCCTCATAATCTTTGATGAATATTTATTGGCCCAACAACTTCACAAAATAGGGACATCAGAAGTGGGAAAGTAATGAGAAGACTAAATCATGTGTCTTGGTTCGTGCCAAGAGCCTGTAAAAGAGCCAGGGACTCAGTTTCTCTCTGCTACTTTGCCCTGCTCTTTTTACTCAGCCTTCCCTCTGAGGCCATGCAAACCTTCCCCAGCTCTCACCATGCACTCCTGGCCTTTGAACACATGTAAACAGTTTCCTGTTTTTCTCAGGAAGACATGTGGCTCCACACTCCTCAAACACACCCTGGCTTCTTTGCTTGTTCCTGTACACCCCTCTCTCACAGTAACTCTTCCCTGCCTCTTGCCCTTTTCTGTATTCATAATCCTCCACATTTTTGAGTGCCACTCCAAACTCACTCACCATTTCTAGACTCCTTTTCTCACCTCCAGGTTTCTTGTACTAACTCTAGCATCTAGAAACAGCTCTGCCTAGCAAAGGGAGCTCAATGTTGGGCCAAAAAGAAAAGCATAGCTTGTCCTAATCCTGTGAGCATTATGACCTCAGTAAAATTGGACAGCTTGCTGGCAATTGCCACTAAGAAGGAAAGGTGACCAGACTGGATTCAAAGGATGAAGTGGAACAAATTCATGAGTGTGGAGGGGATTTGATTTTTGTTTTTTCCTGCTGACTTGGGTAGAGCTGAAAGCAGCAATATCACCAGGTGCAGGAGAACTACAAGGAAGATAGGAGCATCCCTGTGTCAACGTTAGTAAATGCTACGTGTGCAGTCACCATGTGCTGAAGTGAGGTCAGCACTCCCTGGCACCAGCATGCTCTCAGAGGGACCTGTATACATGTTCTTTTAAGCATGGCTTTCTGCACCATTTAAACATACATTCAAATGTAGCACAATAGTCAGTGTGCAATATTTCTGTGTTTTTTGATGACCCACCGCCACTCACTTACTTTATGCAGATATTGGGAAGTGCTAAGCTGCTGAAAATGTGTCTGGATACCAAAGACCTGGAAATCCAAGGGAGTGATTAAGAAAATCTATGACACACCTTTATTACCTCAGTAATGAAATTTGATTGATTTGAAGCAAGCAGGTCATTATGAGTGTTTTTAAATCGATTTACAGCTCAGAAAAACTCGTGGAGTTGGCTGGATGACAGAGCATCATGGAACCACGTGAGGCAGCGTTGCCTGGATGCACGACATGGTCATGTTGAGGTGTCACACTACATTTTTGGGTGGTGGCTGCTCCCTGCCAGCAGGTTGCAGGAACAGTCACATGAGATCAGAAATACCTATGTTTATTTTAAATGTGAAAATAATCCTATCCCTGCTTTTGTAATGCTGCTAGTTTCAAGCTTTGGGTAGATGTTCAGATAAGGCAGGCATTTTAACTGGCTAGATAATACCAATATTTTCTTTCCTTGCTGCTTTTCTCTCCTTGGTGCTTTGATCTTGTACTAGTTTGAAAGGAAACTAGTGAGAGACTCCAAGTCAGAAATACAATTTAATAGGAAAAATAAAATAAATGCAATAGTACAAAAAAACAACCCACTGACAGAGTCAGAGTACAACCTGAGCCCTTGACAGTCAGGAGGTTGGTAGCAGTCCGATTAAATGGTGGCTGCAGTCCTGGAGTGATGGTTCTGTTGAAGCAATGATTCTGTAGAAGGGTCTGGTCTTCCTCTGAAGGTCCAGTGGAAAAGGCTATTTGTGCTGTTCCAAACCCCAGATTATATCCAAGTGGGAATGCTTGGCTCCTTCCCTTGGGAGAAGCATCTCACAATGGGATGGTGAGTCATGAGGCAAGGCATTGATGGGCCTATTGAGATAGTCCAGAGGGAGGAGGCAAGGAACATTGCTACACGTGTTTTCAACAGCTCATGAAGATGGTCATAGAATACATGGTAACCCAGGACAGATCTGTAGAAGATTAGTTTGTTTCATTTCAAATACCAATAGTGAAATAATTGCCATGGTTTCTGGCTCATAAAGACCTGAGTCAACCAATTGACTTAGTATGTTGCTTCACTTCTCTTTCTTGCATTCTGTCTCTCTCTTTTATCTTTTTCCTTTTTTTTTTTTTTTTTGTTTAATTCATGGGCACAGTGTTAATTCCAACTGCTCACTTCCTCTATAGAAATCTTGTTCATCTACAGCAAGAGATCTGGAAAGATGAGCGGAAGCAAAATAAAGTGCTGATGCAGTATATAAAGCAGGACAGTGGCAAACCAGGCAGGATTTGTTTGTTCATTCTCGTTAGCATTCTTCCCCCAACTAGTTCAATAGGGAATTTTAGCTGGCTCTTCCTTTTGAGATGAGGCCCTCAAACCCTTCTCTGCTGTCAGTGTCACATTACTGTTCCAGCTTTTTCACCTCTACTTATCTAAGCTACTTTTTAAAATGTTTCGAAGGGCTCAGCAACCCCCAAAGTCAGACCTTTCACGTGTGCTATCTTCATGTTCATTTACGCCTAAAATTAATCCTTAAGGAGAAGAAGAAATATTTGTTAGCTCAGGAAAAACATATATATGTATGAAAGCAGTATAAGTGCTAAATGGAACCTGCCACAGGGGAATTGAAAGTGTGGAGGCATGCTGCTGCCTACACTAAAGCAAACTCTTACTTTCCTTATTTCTTTTTACTTTTTCTGCTTATGGTTATTCTTTTTTACTATCCTTTATTTATACTCTGGAAGCATCTAAAATCCAGATAAGGATAGAGGCAACTTCTGTGCAAGACCCTTGCAGTCAAAATACTAGACCTACTAGAAAATAACCTAAGGGAACACATTATAGTCCCTTAAACTTGTTCTGAAGAAGAGCTTTGAGTTTGTAAAAAAAAAAACAACAACTTTTTTTTAACACAGTAAAAGTAGAGGGTGTATTTTTTTCCAGAAATAAATGCTTTGAGGCTTGGTTTCAAAATAAGTTCATATTTCAAAATATATTACATAACACCATATGCTATAAAAGTGTAACACGAGATAAAATAAAAGGACCCAAATTCCTGCACAATGTTTCAGTTTTAGAAAAAAGAATAGTTTCATGCCTAACTTAACAATAAACTTTGTGTAAGTGCCCCTTTTCACTGGGGATTTTGAATGTTCAGCTCTTTACTGCAGCTTGTAATAGAATTATAAAAATTAAAGCTTTCAGACATAGGGATGTAAAGTTTCTATGTTTTAGGAAGTGGAAAATACTTTCTGTTCTTGAGTGACATTTATGGGTCAGGAAAGGACTATTGCAGAGTTATAAAGGAGCCAGCTACTAACAGACTGATGTGCTATCTCATGCCATGTTAGTGGGATTAATATTTTTCTCTGCTGCATATATTTGATTGGAAGAGTTCTGCTCTGGAGATTTCATAATTACTCAGATATAAAGATTTCAGATTGAAAAAAAAACCAAAAAGACAATTCTAATGTTCAGTCATGGCCAGCCAGAGCTTGTGACCAGCCACAGGGAACAGAGTCTCTAGAAATATTTCACTATTCAGTAGATAAGGGCAGCCACTCACAATTACTTTATTTTCTTTCCGATATTTTAATTTCCATGCTGTATTTCAGTGACTTTGAGAGTAACAGTCAGGACAAAACAAACATAAGCAACAGCTCCTTGCCACAGCTCCCTAATAAAAGGAAATGTATCAATCGCCATGCCTTGGACCTTTTGCAATGAGATGTAATGAAGTGACATGAAGAGAAAGGGACATGCAGCAACTGAATTTATGCTTGAAAGCTTTCATCAAAATGCTCAATTGACATCTCTAACTTCTTTCCAAACAACATGTTTGCTGTGGTCAGTGCAGGATGTTCTCTTGACTTCAATAGGTTTTGGTGAGGCTCTTCAAAATTATTGCACTGACTACCTGAGTACCCCTCGTATCTAATGCTGAATAAATACAGAAAATGGATGAATGCAGTGGCTATGTGAAAATAAAGAGTGTGACACTTGCAAAGATATGAAATTAAAAAGACAGAAGTCAAAAAGCAAAAGCTAGCTCTTGAATGTATATTTTTCTGAACAAAAGATTCCTCTTTAAGTCTACAAAATGCTATTGTATTTTAGCTGAATTTAACAAGCAAAGCAACCAAAATACTTGTTAATCCTGTATTGTGCATTTTGTCTACTGTTAACAGAGTCTAGATCTATTTAACAGCAGACAGAATTATTGATTGATTTTGTTTTGCATTTAACAATGCAAAAGAATAATAGAAAGAAAAACCAGCATTTAGAGTTCTCTAGCAAAATATGCAACTGTTAATGAGTGCATAAAAGCTAAGAAAAAGGAGACTGAAAACCTAGTCTAGACACCTTAGAAATAAAGACACTTTCCTGTCTAAACAGCTTTTGGCAGATAACTCTTCTAGCTGCTTGTCTTTGATGTTCTTGCTGCTGCTGTTCTTGACATTTTGATGACAATTTGCAGTGAATCAAACAGTTCAAAAATAAAAGAAATCACTTAATATAATGTTTCATTTTACCCAAACCAAGATTTTTAAATTCCAATCTGAGAACTTTATAAAAGACTGTTGTTCCTTCTACATAAATCAGAAAAATATTTCCAAGTTAATATTTAATGGAAATTAACATTTTAGAAGATTTTTTAAAGGGAAAGGTTTATTAAAAATGTCTATTTTTTCTAGTATGCTTGGTTTTTGTTATTGAAATGAAAAAAATATTTTCACATATTTTTTGATGTCATAAAATGAGCCTTCCCTGTTGAAAAGGAAACAAAAGAAAGGAAAATATTACATACCTCAGCCAAGTAGTCAAGTCAGCTATCAACTAAGAAAAGTCAGGGTACTGATGGATGTGTTCATATTGTCACATGTAGCATGGATGTAGAAGTCATCCTTAATTACCTTCATATTCATGGCCCTGTTATCTACAAGTTTCCTGAAGAAATTTTCAGGTGCCATTCATAGGGATTACTGCTTCTCTTCTATTTTTACAGCTGAGGTGCCTGTAGTGGCCAGATAACTAGGGGTGTGTTGGGCAGGCAAGTGGAAATATGGTCAAGTATGAACGTGTATCACCAATACTAACTCCTTACAGAAAAGTCTTTAAAATGACACAGAAATCCTACAGGATTCGAGGACTTCTACATGCTAAATGAGGATTCATACAGTGAAAGCTGTATGTGCCTCTTTTTTAAAGGGCACAGAGTCCATTCACTTGTGGAACAGCTGTATACTGGTGTGGACACTTCAGTTTGGGGGTACACGAACAATGAAGTTGGGGCACCCTGGCAATGCGATGCTCAGGCCCTCTGAGGACTTGTCCTATGGCAATGGTTTCTGAGGCAGGGGGAGCTCTGTGACCTCCAGGTTCCAAATGAAACAGTCTACATGTTCCAAATGACCTGAGGTAACAGGGATGACTCTGCAGGTCAAGGTCGTTACTGTTATGCACTAGTGCAAATAAACCAAAGTCATTATTGAATTTAAGACAAGGAAGAAAAACAGAGCAATGGTACAAAGGTACTCAATTCTATAAGCTTCCCTATTTCCTTCCTGTGGGATGGCTGTACAATGAATACCTGTACAGATGTCTCTACTGTGCACTGAATATTCAAATATGAGGAGATTATCTATAGAGGCTAATATGGCTGTAAAAAATATGCAACCTGGTACCATATAAAAGCATTTTTGCCTTGGATTGTTTCTGAGCCTCAGCAATTGCAAATAGGTTCCATAAAGAATTTAAAATTATCTCCAAATTGTATATATAGTATTTTAATAGGTTTTCAAACAATTTGAATGGACAGTAATTTAAAAATAGTTCCTCTATTCTTCAGTGGGTTGGCAAGACTGAAGGAGAGAACTGTCTGATAAAAGACGGGCTTCCACTCTGGAAAAATTTGAAATAAAACTCCAGGAAACAATATGTATACAAACAGCAGAGTATTTGCCAGAACTTTGTCATTATTTCCCTACTGAGCTTGCAGTTTTTTGAAAGAAAGGAGATTATTTTCCCATCTTATGCTTGAAGTGGATTACTCATTGAAGTCACACTCCAGGGTCTACAACCACAGAAATCAATTGCACATGATGAACACCATAAGCCAAATCTCTCCTCCTGCAGAAAAAACCTTGGGAGTTAGAGAAGGTGTAAAATAATAAATACAAGATGAGGAAAATAAATGGTCAAGGAATAATTTCTTTTAACAATGCAGAACCTGCCTTCACAATTCCACATAAAGGCAAATAGGGCTTCTAGGGAAAAAATAATGCCTAATTTCTTCCAAAACCTTCAGTGGAAGGCAGTGTGTATTTGTTTACACTAGAGGATGTGCCATAGGCTCCTACCAGCAACACTAGAACAAGACTGAGAATTTCTCTTCGAGGAAAAGATTTATCGAATGTATTCCATGTCTACCGCATCAAAAACTTCTGTTGTGGATTGTTTCATGTGCACCATGCATAAAATAATAATCCCCTTCTTCCATTGTGTCCTTGGGAAATGCAGCCCTGACCTCTCCCATTTTTCTCAGCATGCCAGATCAAAACTTCAGAAAATTCAGATCTCCAGTGTCCACTTTTCCCAGCTTGGCAGACTCTTCTCCCTCACAGCTGTCCTGCCCACCATTCCTCTCTAGCCAGAACTGAGCTGAGGCTTTCTGGTGGCTACGGCACACATTTCAAATCAGTGGAGGGTGCTTAGGAAAGGTAGAAAGATGAAAGATATTCATCTTTCAACCTGGGGAAAGTAGATGTGGAGAAAGCTGAGGTGTCTGGCCTGGCCCAGAAATGTATGCAGAAGCTCTGGATGAAACCAGCCGTGGGGTGGTAGTGAAGGTATTTAAAACACAAGATGGCTCCTCCTGGAAAAAATAGGATGTTAAGATTAGATGAAGGTCACTTTCTCCTTCCTAGAATTCTCTTCCTTTTTTTTTCTTTGTCTTTTCATTTCCCACATGCTGCTGGCAGCTGAACTCCCCTAAGCCTTTTGGAGATGGATAGCTTCTCACCTCAACCACTCACTGCTTCAGGGAAGTGCCTGAGTTCACCTTGGTGTAAACTGAATCAACATCAGACAAATAAGTTTTACTGCATCTTTCTTAGGGTTTGCCTTTGGGGGCTGGTATATTGGGAGGAAAAAATTAAAATGAAACATTTAATATTCTCTAAAAAGTTACTAGATCACTGTTTCCACCTTAGTGCCTTATTAAAGGAAGGTTGCTTCTATCCATCAGCATCAAGAAGCAGTGCACACTTAGACAGTACTGCTCAGAAATCTCATGGAAGTGGATAAATTTACAAGAAGAAAATGCCAAGGGAAAGCCATCAATTCATAACACTGGCATTCAATGTTAGTTGGTTTAATTAACTGAATATTCAATTACCAAAACACTTTGCCTTCTTTGCTAATGCTCTTTCAAATAACAGGTAAAAACCAAAACAAAAACAAATAGTCCATCTGAGGCTAGGAAGACAGAAGAGAATAAAAATTTGGGATAAAAGATATGAAAAAAATCAGACATTTGCTAGGAAATACTTCACCAGGTAACATTCAGTTTCCCATATGATTATTCACAGAAGACATAGGGTGGCAGATCAAGTGTACACATTGTTTTTCATCACTGGCTTAGATAAATATTGTGCTGTCATTAAACCATAATGAAATTTATCTGAGGGCTGTCTCTACTTTAAAATCTAGCAAATCTCTATATTTGTCTGCCCAGTGTTGAAAGGAGATTCCTGACTTTGAACTTTAACATGAGGTATTCCTTCTTAGTATTTTAAAATAATACCCACTTTTATTTTTCTTCTTAATATTTAAGCAGGTTGAATAATTTAACAAAGAGAATAATCCTCTAAATTCACTGTAGTGAGGGTTTTGTAAAGACAAACCCTGCAGAGGTTTCAAAACTGTGTCACAAACCACATGGACATTAAAACCAGCGTATGGGCATTAAGTACAGCAATGATGTGGCTGCCAAGGCACCTCACCTCTGGTTAGCTAAATCACAGACAAGCCACGGCAGGAGCGTTACTGAAACCCGATCCCAAAGTCCATGGGACCTGTGTAAGGTTAGGCCTGAGCAGTGAAACTACAGAGACCCTACAGCGCTGCTGCCAGACCCCAGAGATCAGCACTCGCTCCGTGGCAGCTGCCGGGCAGTTCACTGAAGGCAGTGTGAGTCTGCCCAGCAAGAGCTGTGCTGAGGCTTGTGGTGCTGGTACAAGCCACGTTCAACTACAGACATCACCATAATCACCTGAATTGAGGTCAGCAGCCCCAACTTCAACATTAAGCACACACACTAGAAGGCTGTACTGAATGAGTACCTCCAAGCTCATATTCTGCCAGCTAATAAAATAGCTAAATATACTGCCTGGACATACATAACTTTCCTAAGTACGACCCAAGCAAAAAAAAATAAAATCCCCAAAGCCAACCCACCCCCAGCCTCCTTACCCAGACAGTATAATGACATGCATTCCAGCATAGTTCTGCAAATCTGTTACGCAAGAACCATGTTCCCAAAAACAGCCTCTGGCTACAGCGGTGTTGAAAATATGTTGTTGTCTTTTTTATTAAAAAAAAAAAAAAATACAAAAAAAAACCAAGGGAAAAACCCCTTATTTTTGTAAAAATAAATATCCAGATTTTCAAATGAAAACAGGAACGACTTTGTTGTGTGGCATGCCATTCAATAAAATTATAGCTTAGGTCCACAAGTGTGTGCATGTTTTGAGGTCTTATATTGAGTCTTATCCTTTCTTCATTTTAAAGGTATTCAATATTGTTAACAACCAGGAATGTAAATTATGGACATACATACTCATGTACGTTGGCTACCGAATTTTACAACTCTTATTTAATGCTTTAATTACACACAATGGGTTATAAATAATAAGACAGAAATGCATCTAAATATTTTTGCAGCAACACCAGAAGCTATAAAACTCCTTAGAATATGAAAGGTTCTCACTGAAAAATAGCTTTCAAAATTTACAAATGAAAAATCTTTGAGAATTCAAACCCTGAGGTAGCATTGTATTTTTTTTCCAACTTTTAATCCACATTGCACGACATTAACAGAATTTTAAAAGGTCTATGGTTTAAAGTCCCTGCTGTTATGCTAGTGTGCTCACATATTAAAAAATACAGTAGAAAGCTATTTCTTTTACCTAATTATGGAGAGAATTAAATTATTGTAGTTCCTCATAGTAACTCAGAACTTCCACAAATGCACATGTTTTCATTATTTGCTTGCACCTTATTTATTTCTATCCCTGTGACCTTATTTTTTTTTTTATAAATGCATTCTAAACTTCTTCAAGAGTATGGAAAGAATATTTAATATAAAGGAAAGTAATTATACTCTGAAGATTCTGAAATATAACTGAAGTGTATCCCTGGGGCTATTTCCTGATAATTAGGTATGGCATAAATAATCATGATTAATTATGTTTCTGGATAGTCATCTGCCTCCAAAGAAATATTGTTATCCCTGATAATGCTCTATATAAAAAAACCCCACAAGTAAGTGTGTTTAAACAGAATATTTTCCTGAAACTCATGTGCACCTCAGTCACACAAGCTATAAATGTCTTTGATGTTGCTCTGATACACTGTGCCACTGGAATACCAATTCTTCATTTCTGAGTGCATTAAATAATATAGTCTGGCAACAAATCAAAATCCAGGAGACCACAATTACATTAAATAATTTGATGAGTTTTTGTTAAATGGGTTTGGAACATGATCTTGATTTTTCTTTTGTCCAGTTTGTTAAAGATGTGACAAATTGTTTACCCATTTTTTACATCCCTCTAAATACAAATGTACCAAGAAACATACAGGAATGTATATGGATCAGAGTTTGGGCAACTTTATTCATGATGATTTTGTAAGTACCAACTGTGGGTTTGGATCAAAACTGAATTTTAATTCTTTGAAAGAAAGCCAAGGCCTTTCCTGATTATGTCCAGCACCTTCATGTAGTATTATTAATACCTTCTCAAGACTCATCCTAAAATGCTCAAGGCAGTGCCCTGCCAACAGAGTTTGGAAGTAGAAATGAAAGCTGAAGAGCATAATTAGCAGCACATTGCACGTGAAAAGCCAAGGGGTGGGGGTGGCTCAGAGCTTGACCTTAAGGACCGGACTTCCAGGTAGGCACCGACCCTACCCAGTGCAGCTTGGTCAGACTCATCTCTGCCCAACACCACACCTGGGCTGACCCCTGGCAGAGTACCAGCAAAGGCAGCCCTCAGAAGCCATCAGGCATCCTTGTCAGTCCTTGGAAGGGCAGTGTGGGAATTAGACAGTGACATGCTGCTCGGGACACTTCCAGAGACCCCTCCTTTGGAGAAGAGAGGTCCGCACCAGGAAGATGATGAGTGTCTTTGCTGAGAAGAACTGTTCACTGCCTGAGCTGGGCTTCCCCTGGGTTATCCATGTGGGCTGTGCTCACAAAAACACAGAAAGACCCTCTACAAACCCAGAAACAGAAGTAAGGGTCAATTCTAGACACTGATGGCCAGTCCTTCTTTCCTTCTTTGTGCTGGGTCTTTCAGCTGTGATTAAGTTGCCACACTTTTTGGAAGGGAGATCAGAGCAGAGCCACATTCCCGCTGATGAAACCAGCACAGTTGCCATGAGCAGACATGAAGGTGACTGCCAATGCAGTGGGGTGATCCCTGGAGATCACAGCTTCAGCAGGCCGGCTGCTGGATAAACAGATCCCCAAAGTTCTTGCTCAGGAGGTGGGGGAGAAATGAGGAGTGCTCAAGTTTAAAGCAGCAATCTTAACAAGCCACAAGGTGGAAGCAGAAAAGCCAGAGGGGCTGGCATCTGTCCTGATGAGAAAGAAAATGAGTGAACAGAATGCTCTGTTTCAAGAAAGCAGCAGAAAATAGGGGGGCATATTCTTTAAATACTTACATCTAAGAGGGCCTAAAGAGGGGAGACAAGGACTAAAAGTAGGTAAAATATTAAAATGATTGTAAAAGCCCCACCTGCCAAGAGTGACAATAAAATGAGACGAGCAAAGGCAAAGGACATTTTCTTGACAGCCAGAAGCACAGATGGTCAAATATAAAAACTGTGATTCTATATGGGATTTTCATCTGTGTTACGTTTCCCATGAATGAATGCATAGGAAAAAATGTGTACCTGGATTATGCTAAGTGTGAGCAAACTATAGATTTGTATTCATGAATATTCTTTCCATAAAGTCATGCTAAAGTTTTTTTAAATCCTGTTCCGTTAGGTCTGAAAGAAGTATCATAGAGTAGCAATGTATTTGGTGAGGTGTATTCATGCAAGGTGGAAATGGAAGCATAAAGAATTCTGAAGAGATTTATTTATTTTAAACATACTTATCCTTGCCACATCTTCATGTCAGGTGGTGGGTAAGATAATACCTAAGTTTGAAGCAAATCACAGAATTAGAAGGCATTACCAGTGACTGTCATTTGCTGGGAAGCATTCCTGTATTTAACTTACAAATTTGTGCTGTTGTTACTGACATAATCCCGGCTTGTGCAAATATTCAATGAATATGGCACAAAGTTTCTGCCAACATTCGGTTACCAAGCTTCAGCTGAACTCCGTCCACATTCTCACTGACTGAGAGAATGCTATTTTTAATGCTGCTTGAAAAATAATTTACAGGGCAGATGTCACCAAGACCAACCGTACCTGACTCCTGCAACTGAGCTTCTTTTTCAGAAGAATCTTTCAAGGAGACAAGATTCCAGGAATGATGAAACATCCGCAGAATAAAGACTGGTGAAGGGACCACCTCTGCATCCTCTAAAAGTGAGGAAGAATTGGGGAGTTTCTACTGTCTCTGGAAGTGCAGAAGGGAGTAAATCCCAGCCCCTGGGTCAGCTGGTGAGCTTAGACTTGCATCCTCACTGACTCTTTGAAAGCATCCTGGCCAAAAGCCCATTGCATATCTTAATACTGATTCTGAATAAAACATTTGCTCAGTTTTGCTGAGATTCCTTCTCAGGAGGAATGGGTGTTTTGAGGCTGCAAAGGCAAGCATGTAAACCACAGTTCAGGACCGAGCATGGAGTGACTTAAAGCGACACTATAAATACAGGAATATGAACTCAAATGAAGCAAAAATGGAAGTATCAAAACTTATCTCCATTCTCACTTTGATGGGGTTATTAAAAGCAAATTATATGCTTTTTTCCACCATGGGCTGAATATGTTTAAGCATTGTACATTAATTTAAAAAAACTTATGCACCTATGATTTGAAGCTGTCCCTTGAAGGCAGCTTGAGCTTTTTTTTCAGTGTAGAAGTTTCCGAGATACTTTTTCCCTTTGTTGTAGCTGTACCCATTGGCTTGGTCAGCACATACTTTCTTCCTTCTTTGTCGTGTTGTTTTGCAACACAGTCCTATTTCAGCATAGGGCTGCTTCTCATTCTGCCTTAGGACACAGGCATGTGGTAACTGGCTCCAGGAAGAAGCCGAAACATATGTTTCCCTATGACACTAATTAATTAGTCACATGCACACTCAATACTTAATTGCTATTGTACACTCTTACTCTGGCCTGTTTGACTTCTGGGAAATATCTGACTTTGAACCTATCTTGATTGGAAACACACGCAAAAGTGAAACATGGCAGTATTTTTTTTACAAATGAAAGAAGCAGAATTTCACTAGTCACACTATTCATTCCCAACACATCTCTTACTTAAAAAAAAAAAGTCCTCTGCACTGTGCTCAGTACATCTTCTAATGTAACCAAGTCTGGAAGCATAAAGCATCTGTGCTCTACTTAAAACTGCTGATATGACAAAGAAAAACCTCTTCCTCAGGACTACTACTCCTCTCCTGTAGCATAACAAGTGCTAGTCAACCACAAGTGCTCCTAAGAATGGCTACTTTTAGTGCTTCTTACCAATAACAGGCAGAGGTTTTGCCCATTAAGGGTTTTATTTTCCATCTTACAACAGTGACAACCATTTGGAGTTTTGCCCATACTCCTCTGTGCTGATTTTTTAGGTATTTATAACATTTCTATCGTACTTACTGCCATATTACCAAAGTCCCTCACGCTCATTAATCTCTCATATAAGTTGTTCCTTTGTTCATTTCTTAAATGACTTAGAAGACCACAGCCTTTTAAGCAGATCTAGCAGGAAAAAAGAAATTGAAAGTAAATTAAATATTCTTATTTTCTCATTACTTTTCCACTTTAAGTGTTCCTGAAATAGCCAGAATTATTAAAACAAATAAATAAACAAAAAAGCCACTGGGATAAATTTTACCCTAAAAATGTGTAGGCGACTGTGAATTTGGAGCTACTGGAGACAATGCAGAGAGGCTCCATAAAGAAGATGAAAGAACTGGACCATCTCTGCTACGAGAAAAGGTTGAGAGCACTGGGACTGTCTAGCCTGAAAAAAGAAGGTTCAGGGGAATCTCATCAACATCTGCAAATATCTGAAGGAAGGGTGCATAAAGGACAGCGCCAGGATATTTTATGTGGTGCCCAGAGACAGGACAAGAGGTGATGAGCACAAATGGAAACACATTAGGTTCTCTATGAACATCAGGAAATCCTTTTTTCCTGTGAGGGCGACTTGAGCACTGGCACAGGTCACCCAGAGGGGTGGTGGAGCCTCCCTCCTTGGAAGGGAAACATAGTCCTGGGCAGCAGCCTCTAGATTGCCCTGCTTGAGTAGGGAGGTTGAAGCAGAGGAGCTCCAGGGGCCCTTTCCAACCACAACCATTATGTGATGTCATGAGCTCCACAGGACCCAGGTCTGAGTGTGTCTCCAAAGACAGAATGCAGATAAATTTCAAACCAGGACAAAACATTGCATATCATTCAGGCCACTGTGCAAGCTCAGTCTGAGAGCAAAGTTCTCAAGCTTTTTAAGTGATTCAGTGTAATAACTTTACTGTAGTAAACCAGTATCAAGCCAAAACTTTGAGATGCACTGGATTTGTGAATAGAAGCTTGGATAAATGGACAGAATAACTTACAAACTCAAAATAACTAATGATCTCAAAATATTCACAGTGTATGGATCTGATAGCACAGGAAAGACAGTTTACGAGCAGAGTCGTGGTGATTGCCTTCCTCAGCTGTCCATCTTCTCTCTCAGGTCCCAATCCTCCATGTCCATGCAAACCTCAGGTGCTCTCAAAGCAGTTGCTGGGTGACCTCAGTTTCTAAACCATCACAGTGAACAGGCTCCCATTTTTCTATCAGGTTGTTACTTGCATAGCTCAGAAATTGGCAGGTGAGCAAATGAATGCCCTTGTAATGAGGGAAGAACGGCCAGCTGAGGTGAAAACTTTTTCATACCAACAGTACTAACCTATGCCTGAGAACCTACAGAGGACTGAGTTGTTTACAAGCAAAAGAGAGAGTAGCATGAATTGTTTGCAGCAAAACCTGGTATCTCAAAGACCGTGTACTGCCCAATTCTGGGGTTACAAACTTGCATTTAAATTCACGTTTGCTCAGTTTGCTATAGCACAGAAATAAATAGTGACTGGATCAAAGTAAGATTTTATGCTATTCCATCCCATTGCACAACTGCATAACATGAAAATTGACTGTTTCCAGTGTTTTCTAACCCTCAAATTGCAAGCATAACTCAATGCCTGAGTAGTTTGAGCCAGACCTAATTCCTGAAAATCTCATATCTTGTCTTTTACACCTGTGCAATGAGAAGAGCAAATGGGGCACTGAAGGGTGCTATTTCTCTCTCACTCTTTACAGAGATGTAAATAGGTTCAGCAAAGTGAAGGGCAGTGAAGAGAGCGATGAAAAGTCAGGGAAAATACAACAGGAATATAAACCCTTATAATAATGCAGAAGGAAAAGTACTGAAGAGAAGCAAATCGATAGGCAAGTGTACAGAAATTGCATTGGGAAAAGAAGGAAAAGAAGAGGACTGCAACTTGAAAACAACCATATCAAAAGCTCCTTATGAGTCAGAGGGCCAAATGAAGGCCAACAAACAGTGAGTGGAACAACCCACTCTCTCCTTCACAACACGTCACAGCTGTCATTGTTGGGATTTACCCGAAATAAATGTAGCCAATAGTATTTTTCCATGGAAAGTTGATTACAACATTTCTGAAGCTAAGGAAAAAGAAATTGGAAACATATTTTTTGAAAAATCATTGAGAGTGTTAATGTCTAAAGAAGCTATCACAGAGAAATATTTGTAGGTAACCTGAATGTCTAAAGTGATGGGAGAGAGAGAGAGTTAATGATAACCTTAAGTGGTGCTGACTTCGTATAAAAATCCGTCATCATCACATTGGCCGCTCTGTTCCCTCATTGAGCCAAGTCATAAAATCAAAGTTAAATTTTAGAAGGTGATGTGTCCTAAGAAATTATCTGATGAGAATTGGAAATGCTCTGGATTCATGAGACTGAAAAACTCCACTGTCTGGAATTTCATTTTGTCTCTGGCATCAGAGGGCCAATGCATGAGATAATCAGGTTGGTGACTGATGAAAGTCTGGCAACATCAGTGCTGGCATGTAAGTTTATTGATGTCAGTTTGCAGCATGAGGATTTGACCTGGCACAGGCTTTTTAAAAATTTTTTAAAGTTAATTATACATCAAGTTTGAAGATCCCTCTGTGCATTCTTTTGGGTTTGATTTTTCAGAAGATCTTGAAGTCAATGGATTGACAGTGCCCAAGTAGTTAGCTGTACCTCTGTGTATACTTCCCTTGTTCTTGTGTTAAAGGAACCATTATAAGGACACTGGGAGAGATCTGCTGTTATACAAAGAAGTTCAGTAGCTAGATTCAGCTGAAATTCGGGTAACTTCCTAAATATCTTGGAAAACCTCCCCCCAGAAAAAATCCCAGACTAATCCCATATGACCACCAATTGCTGTGAATAGTGACTTGACAGGTTTCTTTCTGATTCAACCACTTAGCTTGTTGCAGATTCAGAGCTTAAACACCTTTCACACTGCAAGACGACAGCAGAACACCTATCGGCTTCAAAGGGGCCAGAATTTCATGAATGAGAAATGCACGGCTCTTAACTTGATTGAAAGAACTTGCCTCATGCCAGTGAATCTCTCAGCAGTACTATGCCTGAGGTCTGACTATCCTGTGGGCACAGTCTATGCAAACTGCTCTCTGAGAAAGCCACCAAAGTGAAACGCCTTCTGGGAGACCACCGCCACCACCCTCCCAAATTTCAGTGTTGCTAAAATGGTATATCCTCAACATGCTTGTATTGCAACACTTTCCAAGCAGCTAAGGATCTTCTCAGCTTGTGAATGTCTTCTTGAGATGCTCATTATCCCAATGCAATATAATAATGTTTTGAGGGCACTTCAGCAGTGACATGAACAATAAAAATATACTCACATTCACAGAACAAAAGATTGTAGCTGCTTACGACAGTGATGATTCAGCGCAGAATGAAAAGAACCAGTCACCTTCCTGAGTCCATTTGCCTTGGGAGTTAATTAAGAGTCCTCAGCAGAGTGAATACATAAAGAGAAATTGATACTGAGTTTAGGATTACAAAGATATAAGTCTTTCTTACACCCTTGCTGCATTTCCTTATTCAGGTGTCTGTGTCAGCACTTAAGTGCTTAGAGGCTACAGGTGATGTATGCTTAATACAGGATTCCTTACTCTGATGCAGGAGAAATCACAGAGGTCAAAAGTTTGCTGCCTTTTACACTTACACCTCACTTTACAGAAATTCAGCTCCAAATACTGGAAGGATAACAAAGGATCCAAAAAAATAACTGCCTGAATTCCTGGTTTGGGCATTTTGCAGTGTTTATTGTTTTAGTCCTTCAAACTTTCAAGTTTCATTAAAATAACACTATCTGATGTTCAGGCAGAACTCTGTCTCTCTTTATTGTTCCCCTGTTGAATCAGTCTCACAATAATTATGTGCAGAGATGCAAAGTGAAATTACTGTAGCAAAGGTGCAAATTCAACCCAGAATGAAAAGGGGCATCAATTTCAAAGTCTATAACTAAGTATATTTCAATATCAAATGCTCAGCAGGAGGCCAAGAACTTCAATATTTTGAACACATTATGCTTTCTCATTACATAAATACAGTCCCGTGGTACAATACAAAAATATTGTTTTTACAAAAGCCTTCAGATTATAGTATTTGAAAGGTTGCATTAACATTCAGTTAAGCTTTGGTAGCCAGAACAAATGTATTAACTCATGAACCTTGAGGTCACAGGTTCTCCTAGAAAATACTTACATTCACTACAACTGTTTTATATATATTTGTAACAAAAAATAAAATAATTTAATACTGATATTTCAAGAATGGACAAATTGGCAAAATAAACATTCCCAAATGATCTGCTAACCTCTGATGATTGTGTCAATTACCTTTCGCAGAAATAATTAAAATAATTTGCAATGATGGAGAAAGGATATGAAATTAATTTCCATTGCAAGGTCATTGAACAGTGGTAAAGCAGTTGCACTAGAAAAGGATACTCTAAACATGACAAAAATGAGAATTTTCATCATATTGAGCAATTTAGCATTTCTGGTATGTTAAAATGATCAATTAATGTTACATTTAGCATTTTTACACTTGCCCAGAATTGACAAGGAATTTATGGTTAACTAACACATCATTTGCTTTTGGCAGATGTCGATTGCTCTCATCATTATTTCAAAACAGGAATGATAATTGAGGGGGAAAAAGAGGAAAATTACATTATTTCCAGCCCCAATAAAAAGATATTCTTATTAGCTTTATGACACTGTTGGCTGTTCTTCTCCTGTGTTTATGTTATTTAATCAGAAAGTTTGTCTTGCTGTTTTGGTAACTTCTGGAGGTAAAAAATGGAACAGATACAATATTTTCCTTATGTTTCTGAATAAAGGATGAGCTTTTATAATGTACATTTCCCTGACTCCCTGAACATCTGATGGAAAATAAACATTCACACTGATCCTAGTAAACCAGGCCACTATAGTCACAGTGCCAAGTTGAACCAACTCAGTAAAGAATTCAGTAATAACTGTGGGGATTTGTCATATCACTGTAGGCAGACAAATGTGACTCTTCCCATGAATGGGGATAGGAGCCAAGGTATGAACGAACTCAGAATTAGAAGCCATTTAATTAAAGTTAGCACAGTGCTGAACTCAAATTAGCAAGGTTTACTAAGAGGCAGCATATATTAACTTGAGCTCAGCGTGGTGATAGAGCACTCTGCTTCCAGCCAAGTTTGCATAGGCAGTAATCTCCTAAAGCACAATGCCTTCCAGAGGAGCAAGCCAGCCAAAGAACAGGCAAGGCTGGAAGAGTTAAAAGGAAGTTCTACTACCTCTCTCCTTATGTATCACCCTTTGTGTTGGTTTTGCACAGCCTGGTTTTTGGTAGTGGTGGGGGCACAGAGGTGGCTTCTGTGAGAAGCTGCTGGAAGCTTCCACCCCGTCCGGCAGAGCCAATCCCTGATGGCTCTGAAGATGGACATGCTCCTGGCCAAAACTGGGCCAATGAGAGAGGCTGGTAACGCCTCTGTGATAACAGACAGAAGAAGAAAATCAAAACAAAGTGGGCCCAGGTTTTTCTAGGCAGAGAAGAGGAGGAGGTGAGAACATGTGAGGGAAACAACATGGAGACACCAAGGTGAGTGGAGAAGGGGGGGGAGGAGGTGCTCCAGGCGCTGGAGCTGAGATTCCTCTGCAGGTCGTGGTGAAGACCATGGTGAAGCATCTGTCCCCCTGCAGCCCATGGGGTCCACATGGGATGCAGAGATCCACCTTCAGCCCGTGGGGCAGGTGCTCACATTGGAGTGGGTGGATGCCTGGAGGAGGCTGTGATCCAGTGGAAGACCTGGTGGAGAGAGAGAACCCTTGCTTCCAGGCTGGAGCAGCCTGTCCTTGGAGGAATACACCCCGTGGAAAGAGAGACCCACAGCACAGTAGTTTTGGGAGGAGTGTTTGCCTCTGGGGGGAATCCACATTGCAGCAGTTTTGGGAGAACTTCTGCTCATGAGAGTGGACCCATGCTGAAGAAGTTCACAGAGAGCTGTCTCCTGTGGGAGGGACTCCACGGTCTCACAGGGGAAGACTCCTCTCCTGGAGCAGTAGAAGAGAATCTCGAGTGATGAACTGACCAGACCCCCATGCCCTGTCTCCCTGCACTGTTGGGGGGAAGGAGGGAGGGGCTGGGGGCTAAAGGTGTTTCAAGGGCTTGTTTTACTTCTCATTATCCTGTTAGTAATAAATTCACTTTATATCTTTAATTTGAACCTGTTTTGCCCTTGGAGTGTTTTCTTCCAGTCCTTATCTTAACTCATGAAGCCTTCATTATTTTTTCTCTCCTCTGCTCTGCTGTGGCAGGAGAGGGTGAGCGAGTGGCTTTCATGGGTGCCTGGAGTTTGGCCAGTGTCAAACCACGACACCCTTATGAAAAGCAAAAATCCAAGAGGGAAATAACAAGCCCAGTGGTTACATATGGTATTGATTATTCCATTATGGCTCCAGGTACAGCTCTTCATACACTCGAAGCAGAGGAAAGAGAATGGGTTATGGAAAACTGAAGAAAACATCCTTTCTTTCAGCCCAGATGAAGTATGAAAAAATTGTGGTCTTACGCTGCTTTGATATGCATGTCCGGGTATTGCTATTAAAATACCACATATGGCTGAAATACTTAGCATGTAGACAATTTTAATTATCTGTTAAGTGCTGTGTAAACATCAGGAACAGCCATGATATTCCCAATTTACAAAGCTGCAAATCAAAGCGACACAAGTTATTGCCACTCTAATACAACAGGGAACTATTTAGCTTTTCATTGCTCTTCTTGATCATTCTCTTTTGGTTTTATTTCCTTTCGTCTGCTTTGCAACTTGGTTAGGGAACAACTGTATCTAGATGGCACCTCTAAGGTCCTTTACATTTCATTCAAATAAGAAATCCAAATTTGAAGCTTTATCCAAAATTTATAATTGATGTTTTTCTAAGGGTCCAAACTATTTCTTGAATCTAGGTAGCTTCAAATATTGGGACCTCTCTAGCTGGATACTCAGGTTTTGGCACACTAGAGGTTCTCTTTAGGTTAAACGGAAGACAATATGAAAATACAGTATGAGTTTAGGTCTGTGAAGATAATCCCAGAAAAGAGAATTACATATGTAAAAAGGTTCAATTACAACTTCTACTAAGGACTAAGGTAAATCAATCCAATAAAAATATTTTTATTTAGAAAAATTTGTAGTTGTGCTTTTTTAAAAATTAAAATCAAAATTGTCCCTAGAAAGTTTATGTTAAAAAAAACATCAAAAAACCTTAACTTCCTCTATAAATTGGATAGTAATGTTTTTTATTATGACCCTTTACTATGACTAAAGATGAGTAGATATAAGAGTCTTCTGTATCATCAGAAAAGAGCTTATCAGCAGTCTCAGGAAATGTTTTTCATAAATAATTTTTATTAAAAAAAGAATAAATGGTTCAAAATAAAACTCAGGTAAATGCTACTATTCCTGTGAAGTAAGGAAGGGAAAGTTGGACAATTCGGGGTTTGAAGTACCACATAGAAGTTGCCTTTGCACAGAGGATGGACTGGCTTAAGGAGTAGAGTTCTACATCCTGCCAGTAAGAATGCTTTCACTGATTTCAAATCATGTAAGATAAGCTCCTGACAGAGAGATTGAAGAATTTTCTAGGTTTAAAACACTGCAGCTTTCAAAATAGAAAGCTGCACATGGATGCATTATTTGAGAAGTAATGCATGATCACCCTGTTGAAGACCGCGATAGGCGAAGGACCATAGTTATGATTACATGATGTACCTCAGCTTCTGAAATGTTTAACTTCTACTGAATAATAGTGAAGCCATAGAATTGTAAAACATATGGTTCTGTACTTAATGGGCATATAAATTGTATCTATAGGGAGCATATGTAGATGGGTACTTTCCTATATATATGGACACATACACATAAAAAATTATGTGCAACACAGTCTTGTATAGTAATAAAATGAATAGGTCAGGCTAGGGAAGTACTTCTAAAGTGTTCAGCAGGAATTAATATTTAATCTTTAAATTTTCTTTAGTATTGAGTCATTCAAATTTCTAGAGTGAAATGGAAAATATGCATCAAGCTCGGCTCTTTAAAAATGAATGTCCTCACAGAGAATTTCAGCTGTGGAATCAAATGCCTGTTATTTGAACTTCCAAATTAAAAAAAGGCAAGGATTTCACATGGAACTAGTTGCATCAAAAGAGAGTTAAATGTTTTCATAATAATGACACAAAAGATGCAATTTTCCTGTTTCAAAAACAACAGAAAGGTATTGAGTTAGCAGGAAATTCAAAATTGCAGCTTCTTAGAAATGCAGAGTATAACTGAGTATCCAAGACATGGAAAATTCTAGCTGAAGAAGGTCAAGATTTTGTGAGATGTAAATTCCCCTGAATTTCACCATTCAGTACTGCAAACATTATATTTTCTGCAGGACCAAGGATGAACATAAAAAAAAAGATTACTAATTTTCAGCAGTAATAATTATACATTTAACAAGTTACCATTATACTTCAAAAAGTTCACACTAATGTGTGGATAATTATTGGCCTAATTAGGTATCCGAAATTGCATTTACAAACAAAAATGAAATATTAGTTAAGAGTGTGACAGTGTTTTTTACGTTAGATAAAAGGAAGAGGTAATTTGGATAACTAATTCCTGGACGCAATTTGTTGCACAGAGCTCACAAAAAAAAGGGGGGGTAATTTCTAGCCTTCCAAACATTTAGGAGCATACTTTTCTCACACAGCTCTCTCTTTCCAGTGCAGTATTCAACTGTACATCCTTTTTTTTTTTTCCCTAAAGGTGAAATCAAGAAGAAACCTCAGGAACTCCAGACGCTCTGAGGGGTTTCAGGGTAGGTGTCTTATGGGGAATGCAAGCGGTCTTGTGCTATGCCCCTACATTCAGAATACATCAGCTTTTGCATGGCAGAATTCAGGGTGCTTTGTCGTGCTTCAAGCTGCAGGAGTTGGCAAAATCATACAGTAGACATGAATGCCTCTCAGTGATACACAAGTGATACACAAGTGTAAATTTTAGTAAAAATCAGCTTAGGATGCAGCATGTCACAAAGACTGGATGTTGTTACAGTGGCTTTCACCTGGTTGTTGCTTCTGTATTAATTTTCCTCCTACAGTTTGCACAGGAAATATAAAGCCAATTGCTGTGATAGTAGTCATTTATCCATATATCCATGTACCCATGTATCCATTTATGGTCATTCGGGCCTCAGCAATGAAAGGTGGTAAATTGTGGGAAGGAAGATGAAGCCTCCCTACTCAGCTGCAAATGCGTTGATTTAGGAGTTTTCCATTTTTATTAATATTTGAGTGAATTTCCTCAGTCAGGATTACTACATTTTATCAAGCACAGCACTGAGTCATCTTTGCTTGAACATACCCCTATTTCTGGCCAGTAACAGAAAATTACACCAACCCAAAGGACAGACTATTTCTGTGTCATTTTCCCATTCTTCCTTTTCAATCCATGACAGAATTCCCTTCATACTAGACAGGCTGGATAGCTGGTTCTCCCATAGAGACGTGGAGCCTATGGAAAATATATCATTGTTTTTGCTGCAGGAATGCCTAAAACTTCAGGAGAACTTATTTGAACAGAAATGCAAAATAATTTGTAAACACAGTCCTGAGGCTGCCAAACCATAGCTAACTCGCATAGCTTTGAATCAGACTGCATCTCATAACTTCTCTGTATGCAAGACCTTGAGACAAACAACAGGATTTGCAACATTCCAGTGTGAAACTACTTCAAGTGTGCCACTGCTGTTTAACTCCTTGTACTCTGGTCCAAAGAACCCACTACCTATACCATAGCCCTGAACCCCTGAATTTCCTGTTGCTGTGTTCCTTCAGTATGTGCATGTTCAAAAGTCTGCTTTAAAGCCTCTTTGAAAAGCAGACTGGAAGCTTTATATTGTTTTCAATAAGAGTTTTCAGGACCAATACCATGAACACATGAAGGCTTGGGTGTGTTTATTGCATAAATCCCTGAATATACACATCCCTCTTGCACTCTTGGACCAGTGTCCACTGGGAATTCTCACCTGCTTCTCAAATGAAAGGTCATTGGAAAGACTGAGAGCCATACTCTTCAGTGCACTCAGGGCAACTCTGCTATGTGCTGGATAAGTGAAAAAAAAACCATCATTAACAGTTGAAATTGAAGCTTTCCATACTTGTATATGCAGATTCTATCCATTAAAAAAGTAGAAATTTTAAACTCACTTGCTCTTCCTACACTCTCCTTCCATCTCCTGATTATCCAGTACCTGTCATGGGCCCCAAAGATGATCCTGAAATTTCTTCCTTAAACCCACATGTGGAGCTGGTTGGTGGTAGCAGTTAGGGGGGCCTGGAGACAATCTCCAGAAATGCAGAGATGCTGGAGAGAAACAAGACTGTCCATAATATAGGACCAAGAAACTGGGGGAAAATGACAGATACTTCTCCTGATGGAAGGTCCTTCAAAAACTTTTTCCAATCCCTGTGAAAAATCTAAGGTCAGGTAGGGTATAGACTGCATCCCCTGTATTTTTTTTCACCTGAATACTGCCCTGCCCTTGTTTAGGAGTACATCAGACAGCTGTGGAATGAACAAATGAATGATCCCATTTAAGCAAATGCCCAAAATACAACCCTTCAGGTATCAGCGGGCTTTGCATCAGCCCGCATTTTGTTCCATTCCCATGGGTTTGGATACACCTTTTCTATTCATATCAGTGCAACTTCACCAGAGCTTTTAAGATAAGCATAAGCTTAAATGCTTTGCATAGGGACAGGCTTTATTAAAAACAGTTTAACTTCAAGTGTGGATTTTTAAATGCATTTCTGAATAATGAAATAAGCAAAGTTGGAGGCTTCAAAGCCTCAAATTTTAAAGTTACCCAATCCACTATGTTTTCTTGTGCCTACATTTTATTCCTGTGTTCCTCTGCCTTTTGAACTCATCGTGTCACATTTCCATATTTTAAGCCGGGCTAGAGGTAATGATAGAAATGTGTTAATTGCAGTTATACTTTCTATGGCATTAAAAATATAACATCAGAATGCACTTTTTTTTCAAATAAATGCTTCAGATCAATATGCCTTAAAATATCCATTTGAACCAGCGACTCCTGGTTAAGGAACTTTTCACTTGCCTTTCAAAGTTAAATAGATTACTGCAAGAAACATCATCTGAATTGCAGAATGAGTCAGCAATACCTTCAGTATTTTTGGGACCAGGCTTTATAGAGGTCATTTTTGCTTAAGCCATTAGCAACCATTAAATTTACTCTTTTCATTTCGTTGTATACAGCTGATGGAAAGTGTGGGGAAAAGGTAGTCTTCAAGGCATTAACCCCTTCACTCCACAGGATGTTTTTTCTGCTTAAAAGGAATTTGATGATTTCAGCTTTCTTCTCCTTCTTTACTTTGCCTCCATTACGATTGCCTGCATGAATAAGGGGTTGCAGAAACTGGCCCTTGTATTGTAATGTAATCACAGATTGATTCAGCTCTGCAATCAGCCACTAGTCTGCGATGATCATCTCAGGGTCTTGCCAAGAGTTTCTGGAAGGCTCTATGCTAGCTCTCTACTGATCACATAAACCCCTAAAAATTTTTCCTATGTATTACTTTCCACTAATTCAGATCTGTATTCTGAGGAGAGGGAGAAAGAATCATAAGGAATCATACAAAACACTGCTTCTGAACATTAATAAAATATCAATGCATACCACGCCCAACAAAAACAAACACACTGAAAAACTGCAGATGCAAATAAAATCTTCTGAAAAAAAAAAAAAGAAAAAGACAAAAACCAAAAACCACAACAAAAAAAAAAGGCTGAAAAAGCAAGATTTAAAGAAGGGAAATGGTATGTGCATTTGGAGAGAAAAAGGATATCCAAAGATCAGCATCTCTGAGAACAGCCCATTTACCAATGTCTAAACAGCTGAATGTAATGTCTAATAACTGAATGTGAAAGTGTCTCCTCAATCTAATAAAAATTAATAAAAACTAAAATTAATAAAAATTAATAAAATAAATACTATTGTATTATTTACTACAGTATAAACTTTAAGACATTAACATGAAGGAGGTAAACAGAAAACTGAATGTTTACTGTGTCAGAGACTAACACTGCTTTCCAAAGTTTGAGTCAAATATTGCTACTAATAATACTGACAGGAATATTTCCTCTGGTGTGAGTCAAATTATTGAGTCAGAGGACAGAGAAGTGCTAAGTTTGGCCATTTGTCTCTTGCTTTGTGATATCCATTTCCACTGATTCCTTTGTGCTTTGGACATCTGGAAAGAGCCACGGACTCTGGCATTAGCTAATGTCTACGACTCTCAGTTCTGTGTATGAGATGCCACAAAATCCTTTTATTTCTGGTGTGTCTACCCCCCTGGAAGTGCCACTGCTATTTTCTTGTTCAATGGCTTGTATCTGGCACTTTCAGCAAATATTGCCCTTGCTCTCTACACTCTAAAATGATAAATGCATCACCTGGAGGCTGTATCCACCAGTTCCTGTATAATACTTCTCTCTTAAGAGGTGACATAACATTTTAGAAGTGGAAAATTAACATCCCACAAGGAATTCTCAAGAGGGAAGGACATGTGCGAGTGCAACCATGCAGTGAACTAATCTTTAACCACAAAATGCCAATATACTCTCGAAAATACAGATAAACTCTACCATGAGGCACCAGAAAAGCAACTAAATACAAACCACACAAAGCCACCAGTGGTAGACACTCCTTGTATCTGCTCAATAGTTAATAGTTTTTCTCCAAACTAGAGTGGTTTTCCATGGTGCTAATGAGAACTTTTGCTAGCACACCGTCCATGCGCTTGGAATCTAGCCTCAGGGAAAATGCCGAAGGCTACACCCACACTGCTAAAGGTACCCCCTCAGACAGCAGTGTGTGGATCCCCTGCCAAGTAATGCAAACTGGCCCAGGTCTCTCTGTAGATGGCCTGTCTCTCTAGGGCAGGCTGACTGCACACGTTCTTCAGAGCACTCAGCCTGCAAGTGCTCAGAAAGACAGTGTCTGCTACAGCAGTTTTCTCCAGGTCTCAACTGTAGGACAGGCATACTGTGAGAGCACCTCACCCTCCCCAGTCTTTACTTTGACGCAAGAGGATCCTTTGCAGCTCTGGTTTTCCATCAGGTCATGTATTCAGAGGAAATTCTTTGCTGTGAGGGTGGTGAGGCACTGGAGAGGTTGCCTAGAGAAGCTGTGAATGCCCCATCTCTGGAAATGTTCAAGGCCAGGCTTGATGAGTCTCTGATAGAAAAGACCTGGTCTAGTGGAAGGTGGCCCTGGTGTAGCAGGGTGTGTCCCTGCCCATGGCGGGGGGTTGGAACTGGATGATCCCTTCCAACCCAAACCATTCCACGATTTTATGTTTTTACCCTGAAAGGTAGGATGTGGTTGAGGGGTGGTGCAGTGCCAGACATTGTCCTGCAGTACGCTCCCTGTGCAGAACTCCCCTGGGTGCACTGCAGGTGATGCAGTGTGGCTGCAACAATGGGAAGTGGTGCAATATGTTTTCTACCACACCTCAATATAATTTGGTTCTTTCCTGAGAAGAAAACTTGCTACAGCTGAGTACTGATTTGCTACTCAACCTGTGTAATTAACTTCACTGAAGGACAAATGTCTTGTTAGTGTGAACTAGAAACATGACAATATAATTTTTGTAGATTAAGCTATGATTTTCTGGCTGCCTTAGGAACAATTTTGGGGCCAAAGAATCTAGACTGGCACTCATCCTGGAACTCCAGAAATTCCCTCCATGACAGATTGGGCCTTCCATGCCTAGAAAAGGTCACAAAAATCCTGTAGAAGAATATTATAACTGTATTCCTTACACAGCTAATTATGCCAGCTGGAAGCTGAATTTCACACCAGTGGTCAGCAATGTTCCTCCTCAAGTGAGAAGATCTGTTTTACAGCCAGGGACACAGTATGACCTATAATTAATAAAGGCCAGAAGAGAATTCAGCTCCCCTATGTGAGCAGTATCACTGCCTATTCTTGTGAATTACTGCTTCTCAGAAAGGGAGGTAGAGTACTTACAATCTTTTTTAACATCCCAAGAAAATAGCAAGCTCTCATATCCAACAAAAGTTACAACTACATTTTCATTAGGAATAATTCAACCTAGTTTTACTCAAAATAGGGGATAGTAATAATTCTTAAGTTCTGGAAAGCCTTTCAAATTAACCCATTTTATTGCTATAAGTCCAGACTCTGAAAATCTAAGTTGCATTTTACTGTACAAGTATGCCCTATGGGACTGCTCGTAGCATATATTATCATTTGGTGTGAGTAAATCAATATCCAGCTGGCCATAATTTGTAGTAATAAATCAGATTTTATAGTGTAGTTCAGAGGTGAATTGTATAGGGAAGTTCATGCAGATTTGAAAAGTAAAGAAAGATGTAAAAGTATTAAAATGTAGGGCTTCTTCTTATCACCTAAAAAAAGGTCTGAAATTTGGAAAACTTTCAATAATTTCTCATTATTTCTGTAGATTGCTCATAATTGGATCCAAGAATAAAGAGGAAAAAAGTCAAGCCAGTGCTTAACTTGAACTATTAACTGCACATTGTTCTCCTGTAAGCACTCAACACATCTCTTCTTGTTAAAATTATGGCAAATTGGAACAGCAGTTCCCTTCTGAATCAGCATTCATTTCTCTGTCCTTCCCTGCTGCAGACTGTTACATTTTGAAGTCACAAATGATTATTTATTTACTCCCCTGTAAAATGCATGCATGGTCCCAAAAGCCATAGTATAACATCCTGTAGTGCCCACAAATGCAGTGCTCATTATTACAAATTATTAGATCACTTCATCTTCTTTGCCAGTTCCTTCTTCAAAATAAAAAAAAAAATCACAGTGCCCCTATACAAGCCTAAAATACAAAACAATAAAACTAATAGTAATAATAATGATATGTTTCCTTGGTCTTTTATGGCACAGGAAACAAATGCCTGTTGACTCATATTGCAGGGATATACACATTGCAAGTTGATACATGGCTGAGCCACTCAGTTCCTTACCCTGAGGATGCTCAGTCTGGGTTGAAAATGTTCACTTCTTTTAGGATCTGGAAAGAACTATAGGAATGAGAAGAAGTCACAGTGCTCCTGCTTTGAGTCCTTCACTTTAGGATGACAGAACTGTCTCTCAGACCTTTGACTCAAAAGGTCTTTCTACCAACAGCAGGATTTGGTGGGGCTTCTTCCCTTTGCCCACATAACCATGCACTGCCTGGAACACTGAAACAGGACAGCATCAGCCTCCAGGCTGACGCCAAATCTCACTTGGGATGCTTACCTTGTCCTGGCTTTGTAGCTTGCTTTATCCTGTTCCTCAAACCCAGCTTCTGCTCCAGAGATCTATTCATTCACCTGATCTTTCCCATTAGTCCTTTCTGTGTCAAGGACTGTTTTCCTTTCATTACAGTCAGTGAGAGCAAGCAGTTAATTACAAAGGGAATTTCTGAGCAAGAAAAAACAAAAGCAAAGTCATGCTCTGGATTCTCAATCATCCAAATCATGATTTAAGTAACACAGTTAAATACAAAATCTCATTCTCCTGGAAAGCAGTTATGATCAGAGGTGACGTAAAAAGAATATGAGTTCTACATGCCCTCAGAAACCCTTACACTGGGGATGAAATCAAATCTTCTAAGATCTCCTGAAGTGAAAACACTTTATTTACTTAGGCTACCAGTCAGCTGGAGCAGAGTCAGGTGAGTTCTGAAGTCTTATTTTTTCAGCTGTTAACACTGACTGGAAGTAACAAACTACTGGTAGGCATAGATAATATACTCCAACCTTTTTTCTCAGTCTGGATGTCTGAGAATTCCTTGCATAAAAGGGAAGACTGTTCAAAATAAAAAAAAAGTACACATCTTCACATCTCAGGAAACTACTGCAACTTGTGTGGTGACATTGTAACCTATGTCACTTAAAACCCAATTGATTCTTGGGTTGGGTATCTCTAGGAAAAACAAAACAGATATGAAAATAGAAAACTGGGCCTTCCTGCACCTATAGAATGTCTGTGGTGTCCTGAGTTTTTCCCAGTGTTAACACCAGGTGTAACTAGATTAGAGAGTCATAAAGTTTGCTGCGATCTGTTTTGATTGTAGCAACTAGAGAACACACATACACAGCGCTCCTGGGCAGCAGTAACCATGATTTCATTATTGTATTTTTCATGGTATTATTTATTACCACACCTGAGGGAGTCCAAATGAAGACCAGCATCTCATATGGCAACACAAACGTGCAAATTTTTTACAGTGTGGGAAATGTAGGTGGTGTCTCCGTATCTTTGGACTTAAATTCTGTGAGAAGATCCTGTGCAACAGTGACATCAGTGGTGTCTTCAACAAATATTCTTAGAAAGTGTCTCTAATTAGTCGCCTTCTCTTATCTTTATTCTACTTTGAAATGGAGTAAACTTCAGGATTTCAGCACAATCTATTTTCTGTCACCATTGTGCTGCAGAATCACATGAAAAATAGGTAAATCAATTTTGGGAGCCAGAAATGGAAACGTTGGATCAGACTAATCAAACCAGAACAAGGTAGGTGGCTTGATCTTCAGGAAAGAGTTGTGATATAGTCTCTTCTTCCACCTCCTTTGTCAGGCAAAGGTAAAAACAGCTTGTTAAATAAGCTGAAATTCCTAACCTGTTCTTTCAATCACACTCTTCCAGTACCTATTAGTGCCTGAAACAATTATGCAGAGACTCTAACACAGGCTATGTAACATATTCTGGGAACATACAGTAAAAGAACCTTATTAGCTGTCTCCATTAGCTGAAGTGAGCAGGAGCATAATAGTTAGTAAGCTGAATTTTAGGTGTAGGGCATTACACATCCCACAGAGATAATAGAGAAAATTCATGCCTCTTTTAAAAGCTGTCAGAGTGTAGGCTGGGAAAGATAATACAGCACTGGGTTACACTAAGATCAGGTACTATGCAACCAGAAAAGGTGGAAACTTAAGCAAACCTCAAAAGCTCAATTTCTGAAGCTAAATTTTGCCACAGGGTCAGATTCTCATGTCATTGGGTAGCTGAAGAATCCCAGAAGACAGACAGCCAGGCTCAAAGCAGTTCATTGCAGGTCTCTGCAAACTTCCCACAGAAATCTGCACTGAACAGAGAGACTTTGGGCCTTGCATGCCTCTTGATTTCCTGCACCTGTTCTTCATTTCTAGGAACAAGTAGTTACAGTCATGAAGGACTAACCACACAGATGCCATTTGCCATCTAAGTCAGAGTCACATCGAAATCCACAGGTGACACCAGTTCCTCTCTGGACTTAAGTACAATGGAAAGAAAGAATTAAAAGTGGAGACAGCAGTGAGGCTTTCCTGAAGTGAACATAAGAGTTGAAAATGAAATCTTGAAAACTGCAAGATTTCAAGAACAGACATTTTGGTTCCTGTGTTTAGACTGAGAAATGGAGACAAATCAGAGGGCAGAATGCATTGAGCTGCTGGTCCTAGAGGCAGATCTTGGCATGGGGAGAAGTTCTTTGCAGAGTTTGGTCAGTAACTATTGTTTATCTAGCCATTGATGAGAAAAATCATAGAATGATTTGGATTGAAAGGGACTTTAAAAGCTACTGAGTTCCAACACCCCTCCAATGAGCAGGGGCAGGTCTCACTCGAGCAGGTTGCTCAAAATGCCAGCCAACCTGGCCTTGAGCATTCCCAGGGACAGGGCATCCAGAGCTTCCCTGGACAACCTGTGCCAGTGCCTCACTACCCTCACAGTAAAGAATTTCTTCCTAATATCTAATCTACACCTATCCTCTTTTAGTTAAAATCAAGTGCTACTCTTCACACATGGGCATCGCTTTCCCCATGAGTAAGCAAAAGGAATTTGGCAACCTGGACAGGACTGCCACCCCTGCCAAGCCTACTAAACTGCAAAACAACTTCCCCCCGGGATTCTCAGGTAGTTTAAAATTGTCTGAACTGAATTGACAACACCAGCTGCACCATTCAAAACTGCAAAAAGCCTTATAGTGCCCAGCCTTCTATGAGCATCCCAGACATAGCTTTTTCAGAAAATGAATTCAAGTTGAGAGTGAATTTGAGAAGGGATTTTTCCCACATGGGAAATCTAAAATTTAATTATTTAATCAGATGCCACTGCTTTATTGCTGTAGGAGAACAAGGAGGGAAGGGGTGGTGTCCATATTCCTTTTTGCATAGGGGGCACTGATAATTTACAGACATGAGACAAGAATGGGTACTTTTCATTTTTTGTTACAGCAGCAAGTCCCTGCATACTCCTTCATGAAACAGCATGCCACCTTCATTAGCAGTCCAACCATTTTTAATAACAAATTTTGAGGACAGGTGAAAAGGGAGAGATTGTCTTGCTGACAACTATTTTTGAGAATTAATTTTATTTTGTGTATGTGTGGAAGCAAATTAACATGGACCAAACAGCATGTGAAACGTTTAGGAGGAAATTACATCTCTCCATGCAGACACCTATACCTGTGATTTAGAAAAATATTCATTTTGAGCACGTAGTATATGAAGACAGGTAAAACATGGCAGCTTCTAGTGTCACATTCTTGATCTAACAACTCAGATGAAGAGAAAAACAGGATATGTTTGTTTTCCTAGACAAAAGCAAATGAGCTGTGGTCTTACATAATTCTGGTTATATAGAATAGAGATATTTTATTCCTATCCCCTTTATGGGACCAGATCCTCATCCCTGGCACACTCTACACTCGATAGGAGATTTTCTGACTGTATAAAGCCAGGGTTGATGACCTGACACTGTGTGTTCCTGAATTCTCTTTCCCAAGATACAGAGAGAACTCTGACAGTCTGGGGCAGCAAGGGATGCATCTGGAATCCAGCTCACTGTCCCAAATAAAGCAGCCCACAGATCAGACTGATTTGTTCCAGGAGTCAAAATAACAAAGGAATAGAAAGGTGACAGAAATTTACTCTTGTCTGCCTAACGAAAAGAGTAAGAACACTCTCCACACACATGTCAAAAAGGAAATGCATATGACATACACATTTATTTTAGACTGCAAAGTCTACTGACACTTTTATCATGTCTATGGAAGACCTTGACATAACGGAGAGGGTGACTACACAAAGACATCAAGGGAAATTTTGCTCTAGGTTAGTTTTCACACATCTTGGAAGAGCACCATGCAAAGGATGCAGAGCTGGAGTTGACCTAGCTAACTCCAGAACCAAGTTTCAGCTAATTCAGTCTTTTGAGTGGTTAAGCTTATTTTCTCATGCACGGCACAAGATCTCGCTTTTGAAAGGAAGTTACTGTACCTCCAGCTGACTCTTTGCCAACTCTTAGCAGAAGGACCAGCTTCACTGCTATAGTCTCCTAAAGGTATGGCACTGATCTTTCATTTCTTTAAATTGAAGGCATTGCTTGAAGAAATTTAGCTTAATCAATTTATGAAAAAACACTACTAAATAAGCATGTGGTATCTGTTCTTTGGAAATAACCAGAATTTCTCCTTCTTTTCAGAGAGAGGAAAACACTTTATTTTCCTTAGCTGATAATTCTAATTAAAATGTCTACAAATCACATCAAATTAATTAAGTTTTATGTGAAAGTATAAGAGTATATATTTTACTTATTAATGTATTTCATTTGCACAACTCCGGTTATAAATATTGATCTGTTTGGACCATTAACTGAAGTACAACTTTAAAAATAGAATTATTAAATTCAATAAAACCCAAATTTAAGAATAGCAATAGCAATTTTTATCTTTTAATACAGCAACCATCAGCTTAGCAGAAGCCAGATGGATTGAAGAAGAAACAGCTATGAGGCTGTTTCCCACAGCATCTTCTGAAACAGAGATTACAAGTGTATTCTTCAGCTGTTAAGAAGACTCATAGTTTCTTCTGCTAGTTTATTAGTGACAAATTGGCTTAAAAGAGTCACCATAAATAGATAATATAGGGTAGCCTGTGCCGAATGTGTTTATTAGATAAGAGTATTAACCTTAAATGCAATGTGATTTCATGTCCACATACAAAGTCACTGGTGTGAAGGGTACTTGCTGTTACAACTCTGTATTCTGTGTCATCTAAAACTTTCAGGAGCTGCACTCTGGCCATGGTCAATCAAACTCTTAAAGATCACAAGGGCACTGAAAGGTTAATCATTATCTGTCTGTTATTCTTTTGCAAGGAAGGTAGGAATCTCAGGGGGTAAGAGAAACATGCACAATGAAAAGGGGAAGGAATAAATAAATTATAGTTTTCTAGCAAAAGGTAAATTCATCTGTGCATCTTGAGTTTACCATGATCAGAGAACAGTGCCTGCTGTTCTAGAACAATACAGAATGCAGAGTGATAGCAGAATTAAAGGTGAAACTAAGAAGGAAATAGGAGTTTGTCCTAGCTCTGTCTGCAGAAGAAGTGATATTGATGCTAATGGTTGCCAAAGAAGACTCAAAGAGGGTTTTGTTTATGATTTTTAGCGTGGGTGGCCCTGACAGAGCACTTTCCAACTCACATGTGACTGGGTGAAGAAATAAGGTAGGAATGAAAACAACCCACACTGGCTCTATCCTATCTGGTAGATAAGGCGTGATGGGGAGCACCTTCCAGGTTACAACTCACACATCAGGTTGGTTCCAAATTCCCTTCTGAAATAGCTGAACTTCCTATTTTACTTGGGTTGGGATGAGAAAACCAGATCAGTTTCAGCTCGGTTTGGCCTAGCATTCGGCAGAGAGCAAGTGGAGGCTCACAAAGTGTTCTACTTGCTGAGCTACTGTCCTCTTAAAACAATCCAATGCAAGTAAATGCTATTTAAATCGATTCTGTGCATTCACAGAC
Organism: Dryoscopus gambensis; assembly: GCA_013389985.1. Lineage (NCBI taxonomy): Eukaryota > Metazoa > Chordata > Aves > Passeriformes > Malaconotidae > Dryoscopus > Dryoscopus gambensis. The sequence goes on from WEIT01025432.1 coordinate 209,512, forward strand.
AAAATTGGTTTAAAATTTATTATGTGTTGTGGCTCACCATGTCGAGAGAGAACAGAGCATACATTTTAAAAAACAAGCAGGTTTTCTTAAAATAATCAAACATTCAATAAAAGAGGTTTATTGCTGCCATCTTTATTTGTTAGGATGGGGAATGGATTTTTTTACTCTTCTTCTTGCAAGCTAAGCAGTGTTGAATAAGCATGGAGAGGATAGAGGAATTTGCTTTATTAAGTTTAGTAATAATTTCAATTTTCCTTGAATTTATTTTAATCTTGATTTAAATGTATAATGCAGTGTATTCATCTCTGCAGTTCTTGAATTGCCCACTTGCATAAGAAAATACACTCCAGAATATGCTTATTAAAGGACATAATGGCTTTGAGGGATTTTTAAAAGCAAAGAGACATTAAAATCTTCTTTCACTGTAGTAGTTGCATACTTCAAATGTAGACAACGTTTGCTTTACAATTATTAATTATTATGGCTGCCACATGCAATTAAAGAACAGCTTGTCCTCTTCCTATGGCTCCCTTCAAGCATTCACCATGTAAGTCATTACTGAAATAGCTAGATCAGAAAATATTAATGGCTATCACTTGTATGATCTTTACTCCCCAAAACCCTAAAATAACTTGCAAAAGAGGGGCATTATTGACCTGTTGTTCTGAGGAGGAGAAGTGAAGGGTGGAGACATTCAGGCAAAAGCATTTGCCCATTTGAGGTAATTCCATTTGTAGGAACTGTGCATGGACAGTACAAAGCCTTTTCAAAGGCTTTTCACCACATAGTGAAAGGACTTTCAAAAAGCTTTCAACAAGCTTCCTCTTAAAGGGCTTTTAATGAATGTTTTCAAAAATGCTCAAAAAAGAAAAGGAGGGAAGCGTGAGAGGATAGATGTGTTAATGCTCGATTACTCAGAAGAGTGGAAAGGAAAGGATTCTGTAAAAACACACAGAAATATAGCACAATAGTGGAGAATAACCTGAAAGGCAAAATGCAGTGCCAGTAAATATGCAGTGATGCACCAGGAGACACAATTTAACCTGATGTGTGCAAGGACAGGCTCTGAACTATCTGCCCTGTGTCCAGAATGAGAACTCCCAGTTACAGCAGCTGATTCCATAAAAACATCAGTTGGCCCAAGAAAAACACTGGGGATGCTTGGAAATACCAGGAAAGAAATAGAGACTCAGGCTGCAAATATAATTATTCCTTTTTATATACCCATGGTGTGCCCATAGCTCAACACTGACTGCAGTTCTGACTTTCTGGTCAGAAAGGCTGTACGAGGGTGAGAAAACATTCAGATAAAGGTATCACACAGACAAGAATAAGGTCCAAAGTAAAAAATACTAGATTAAGACTCTTTTGCAGAGAGAAGAGAGAACCAAGGGTAGATGTGACACAAATTAATAGAAATGTCAATAGCATTGAGAAGATCATTAAGAAATTATTTGATTTTCACAGTGCAAGAAATAGGGGCAAAAGAGTAACTGGTACGGGGCTGTGCTTTGGATTTGTGCCGAAAGGCATTTTTTCAAGCAACACAATTAAACTGAGAAATTTCTTGCCCGAGATTATTCCAAATAATGTTTGTTCTTACCAGTTCAAAAAGCAACAGGGCCAATGTATGGAAATTATTCCACCAAGGATGGTAAACCCAAAAATAATGTTTTTAACCAAGGAATTTGTTAAACGACAGATTGCAGGAAGCAGGGAGAATATGCCAGGGAGGCATCACCATATACTTGTCCTGGTATTGTGTCTTCCTCAAGCATTCAGTACTTGACTACTGTTGAAAATCAGCTACAGGCTAGATGAATCTTACTGTCCTTTAAAAAATGCCTCTGAAGAAGGCTGAAGAGGGCCTCTACAAATGGAAGTATTTTTGCTCATATTGATACTTCTGTTGTTTATTGTGGGCAGTGGGCTTACCCAAAGAAACCCAATGGATCCCAACCAGAATTTGATGCCACAGATGATACCAACATCTATGTATGATTTCCTCTTGGGTGAAAGGATGAAATACTGACTATGTTAAAATCAGCAAAAATTTTTTCACCCCCTGCAGTAGAAGTAGGATTTTACCTCATTCTACCTGATTCCCAAAACTCAACTACTCCCGACACATCAGGTTTTCTCCTGGTGACTGCCTGAATAGTCAGCATGAAAGGACAAGATTTCCAAAGCACAGAACTTTGCAGCATGTGTTCTGGTTTTGGCTGAGGTAGGGTTAATTTTCTTCAGAGTAACTGGTACGGGGCTGTGCTTTGGATTTGTGCCGAAAACTGTTGACAATGCAGAGATGTTGTTGTTATTGCTGCTTGCACAGAATGAAGGCCTCTTCTGCTGCTTGCACCACCTCACCAGTGAGTGGGCTGGGGCTGCACAAAAGGCACACAGCCAGGACAGCAGATCCCAGCTGACCCAAGAAATATCCCACACCATACAGCATCATGATCAGCACAGAAATCTGGGGGAAGACAGGAAGGGAAGCATTCGGAGCGATAGCGTTTGTTCTCAATCACCATTACACTGATGGAGCCCAGCTTTCCTGGGGATGGCTGCACACCTGCCTGTCCGTGGGGAGTGGTGAATGAATTCCTTGCTTGGCTTTTGCTTTCCCTGTGAAGCTGTCTTTATCCCAACCCATGGGTTTTTTCACTTTTACTCTTCCAGTTCTCTCCTGACCCTGTGAGTGGGGCGGTGAGTTAGTGGTTGTGTGGTACTTGGTTGCTGGCTGGGGTTAAACCACAACACATCTCTTCAGCATAACATGAGAGGCAGTGTTCAAGAACTACAGCACTTTATACTAAAACAGCATACAAAAATGTACAAGCACAGTGACTCTGGAATCGTTCTGCTACAGTTAGTCTTATCAACATATTAGCTCTGTTTTAACATTCAGATAGCTGAGATTGAAAGCAAACCTGATTTTGCATCTTAAACAGAGACATGTAAAATGTTTTATAGGCTTTCACACTTTATTTGAAGATAATCATAAAGTGAGATTTTTTCATACCACAAAGAGTGTAAACCATAAACCTTTTAAGACTGCTGACAGTTATCGCAGTTTTTTCAGAGAATGATCTGGTCTATATTTTCATCAGAATTGGAAGCATCAGGACTTCAGTTAGAAGTCCACAAGTTGAAATGAACTGTCTCTAATTGAACAAAGCCTCCCTGAAAAGAAATTGTACTTATATGGATTCCCCAAGCACATTTTCTTTGGTCTTTTATAAGACATTTGATTCAAAAGATCATTTGATCTTTAAAAATGAACATGTTAGTGGATTTCAAAAACATTTGACATAGTATTACTCAGGGGCTGAAACATAGAGTTATGAACTAGAGAATGAGTAAACAACCTAGTGTAGCAATATAAATTTACCATATAAACATTTTCTTGATCCATACAAAACCAACAAAGGAATGGAAATAGAATCACTGCTTGTTAGGAAAACCTCTCTATAACGCAGTGTTTTCTGCACATGCCTGACATGGCTCCATTTATTAGTGAGAGTCATTTCAATATTTCTTTAGGAACAGCAATTTGCTTAATTGTGGCTAAGCAAGATGGCTGGAAACTGCTGAGATACAGAGAGATTTTTAGCCATGACAATTCATGGCGTAAACGAATCTCGCCCTGACAAATGAATCAAATTTTTGGATTTTAAGTCTAAATCCAACAGATGAAGCTAGTCCACTGAAGGTTTTAACAAAAAGAAAGGGGAAATGAGATGAACTATATAGCTAAATTATAACTGTATAGCTAAATTATTGTAACTAGACAGTTGGAAAAGCAGAGACAGTTTGCACTTGTAACAGTTAGATCTCATGAAACCATGTAATGGAATAAAAACCTTAACAAAGAATTAAAACAAAGATGGAGGACTTTAATTGAAAACTTGATCAATTAGCACAGAGGCCATAAGAAGGAGGCAACAGAGCATGAAATTTGATTAAACTGAACCATACGTCCTACTTCATTTTCAGCGATGTCGCAAAACTGATGACCTTGAAAAGAGAAGACATTAGAAGAGTGTAAAATAGCAGTTATCTCAATGCTGGCTAAAATAGAGAACTGATAATAAATATTGTACAGTAAGGAAGCCTTAAATTAAAATCACATACATATTCAGAATGGAGAGATGGGTAGTCATAAATTGCAGTAATTGACATACAATCCAAATTTATTACAATGGATCTAGGCAGAGGGAAAGCAAGAAAGTGCCCTAACTCCACAAATTTGACAGATGGAGCAGATCATACTCCAGCTCGCTGACTACTCAGATTATTTTTTGATAGTTGGCATGATTCTACTGCATTAGGTGATCTTTTTGTAGTCGGTAAAGTAGATTAAACTATAAAGATGCGCTGAGCATCTCTAGTAACACAGCACTGGAGTCACAGTATGATTCTTCTGTTTTGACCAAAAATTAAATCAGAAAAAGGCACTCCTTCACTGACATCACGCTACCATAAACCTACGAAGAGTTCCTTCTTTTTGATACGTGAAAAAATAGGTGAACCTGATACACTGCTTTGAATACAGGGATGTGTTTGTTGCAGAGAGGTAAAGCTCTCCATTGCTCCTACAGACCCCTACAGCACGTGCCCATGCAGGTATGAGCCCATATTCTCGTAGGACTGAATGCAAGGACTCTGACATGCTCCTATTGCCATACAGAACCACCAACACCAGCCCAAACAACATGGGGCTTATATCTTGAGCTGCATTTCAGCTTTATCCCAGCTATAAACAAACAAATTATGCCTTTCTGACCTAAATGCTGCTAAAACAAAGGTTTTGCTTTAGTATTTTTTAACAACTTGGCCTGACAGGGAGACTTTGTACAGCTTCAGTGCTTTATGTCATGCGGCTGTGGTGGTTTTTTTTCTCTACAGTGCTCCTTAAAATTAGATTTACTGTCATGTTGAAATACAGCTTAAGTGATTCTGAGGTGGATTTTTTCCAAAGTGGCATGTCCTTGCAGACATGCAATGCCAGTAAGATTTGAATGAGATCATCACAGATTGCTTTTGAGAGTCCCACTTATTGCAAATTCCAAAATAAAACAATATCAAATATATATGTATATGTCATGTGATGGTTTTGCTATCAGTGTTATGAGAAAAAAAAATGTTACAAGTAGAAATTTCTTACAATAAATTTGAAGGAGATCTTTTTAGGTTGAAGAGGATTTACGGTTTGCTCTACCTGTTCATGCATACTCAATGTAAAAAAAAATGGTTGCAGGAGAATAGTATTAGTATCATGTCATTTTCTGTTATGATGTCAAAAAGCAAAAAAAAAAAAAAATTAATTTATGATGGCTGAAAGTGAAAGGAATTTCTGCATGTCATGTATCAGTAAGTACTGCACTGTACTCTCTGGGAAATAACTAAATCATTTAAACAATCAGTTAAATGAAATATGTTGTCCACACAGGTGCTTCTTGCTTTACTGATCTACCTTCCTCTGCAAAAAAAAGAAAGGGACAGGCACTGGTGTAGGACTGATTTGCAGTGGTCAGGGCACCGGTGCATCCCATCCTGAGGTACCAGTGCAAAGCACAGGGAACACTTACAACTGCGAGGAATATTTAATTTTTTCCAAATCATTCATGAGGTTTTGTTTTTAATCTATACCCTTATTTTTAGTTCCCTTTTGAAGGGTCCAACAAATATTTTTGCCTGCAAATTTCTGTCTGACTCTTTTAGATCCTTCCTAACCCACTGTTCTCTAACTGTGGGAAATGTAGAAAAAAGTCCAGCAAACTCTGGGCGTTTTTTTCTCATATATTTGCTTACGTCTTCCTTAGGCAGAGAGACTACTAGCAGAGGCCCTCATATTCCTATAAGGCTGCTGTATTTTTTCATCTTCCGTTCTTCTTCAGCATGTGTACAAACTTCCCTTTCCAAACCTATGAAAGACACCACCATCAAGTCAAATAGTCATAAAAACACTCATCTAAACAATATCAACATGCAAGGAGAAGGAGTATTATTTATGAAAACTGATTTTTTTCCCTTTTGTTCCAATGAAGCTTGCAACAATTTGCATCAATCTGGCTTCTGGATGTCCATGGCTATTCTTTCTTCTCCTTTGTTTTTTTTCCCCTTTCCTTTCTTTCATTTCCTTCTAGCATCTGATTCCTTTCTAAATTTTATATCATGCATGAGAAGCATAATGTATTTATTCTGAGATAGTACTAGTTTCATGCATTGCGCTAAATGAAGTGTACTGCTAACTACTGTTTTTTTGACAGTTAAGTGAGATATGAGAATAAACACGAAAATATCGATATTAATGGGCTGCTAAGGAGGAGGTGTAATCTGTTTGTTCAACCATCTTACAAACGAAAAAAACAAGGAAAACAAGACTTAATGTTCTAAAAGAAATAAAATAACCAAAATAGATCAGTAATTCACATTCCTCAGCAGGAAGAGACCACAACCATGTTTTAAATGTGCACTACTGATGTATGGGGTATAGGGACACAAATAGTCTAACAGTCAATTTTTACAAGGCACTTTTCTCATCAAGCCCTCACAACTTCTGCACTGGTCAAAAATGGTTCATAGGTAGAGTAGATCCCAAAAAGATGCAATAACAGCATATAAGAAAAACCTCTAAAGAAATCTCTTTGCTAGCAGGAATCATAAAATGGATAGAGCATATTCAAGGCAGTTCAGCAGATGCTCTGAGTCTGCCCACAGTCGCCACAACCATTGTCTCCACTGGCCAGGTACCTATAAAGGCTTTGCACACCCCTAACACCCAAGTGTCAAGTGTGAAGCTCCTTCTTCCTTGTGTCAGGCATGAGAAGTACCTTCCTCTGCCTTCAGACAGAACCCAGAGAGGACAAATCACCAGTATTTTCCTCCAAAGGACCATAGAGCCAATTATATTATCTTTTTGTTTATGGAGAACTTGCTGCCTTTCTAAACCACTGGGTGGATGCTTTCTGTGGATTACACATGCTGATTCTGATATAGGAATACATATGGATTTTTTTTAAACACCATATGGATATTTATTAGCACTGGTGATATTTGAAAAAGACATTAACGTTTTTGTTAAAAGAAAACAGAGAGCTCTAGCCTTTTTGGGACAACAGAACTCCATGAGTCAATGGAAAACTCTTTCTAAGAAAAAGACAGAAAAGGAAGAAGCTGAGAGAATCATTTTGGGAAGGTCTATTCTAACCCAAATGATTCACTCCAAAAAGTCCTCCCACCCCAAAGTCCATGTTGTTGTGCATCCTGTAAAAGTCACACATAATGAACATCATGTTTTTACCTCTTTTGGAATATGCACCAACCAACCAGCAATCACTGTTACTCTCTTGCTCCAGCTCCAGTGGACATGTAGGTCCTAAAAACTCTCTGCAAGACCATGTGGAGCCAGATAAAGACTCTCAATCTTAAGTCTACTGCCTTTTTGGACCCCAGCTTGCCTTTCTCAGGGGAAGGCTATTGTAAACTCATTTTATCCTCTGCAAAGCCCATAGAAGCAAACAAGTCTTAGAAGGGTCTTGATGCTGCAGCCAGAGCACAGGAAATATAGGCAGCCTGGCCCAGGGGCACTGTCCAGGCAGCAATGCAGATGGACAGACAAGCTATGTTTGCTTTACCAAGTAATGCAGGCCAGCAAAAGAAGATTTTTAGACGTGAACAGCTGATGCTTAGGAACTGGTATCTGCACAAGCTGCTCTTCAGAGAGCTTGAAATTACTTCTGGTCTGGCCCCATGCACTGAGCCCATCACATCTGAAGCATGACTGGAGCATGTGTCCTGGCTTAGTTTCATCAAAAAAAATCCACTTTGAATACTCTCAGACTTGTTCATGATGTGAAATTTTGCTAGGTTTGGAGAATGAGGAGATTAGCTCCAAAACCAGTCCAAAGTAAACCACAAATGTGGTTCCATCCATGAAGTCTTTAGCAGAAGAGTCAGGGATCTTGCGGACAGCTCTGTGACATGAACTGATTTGGATATTATCTCACTGACTCCAGCAGCTTAAGGACTTCCTATTTATCAAGCTTGATTAGAGGCCAGAGGGTTTCCTAGACCTGGACATGTTGTTTTACAGTTTGTATGGCATAGTTTGTGATATGCGATATGACTCTAGCAATACTCTTTGTGATATCTGACACCAAATTAAGAACCAACATAAATTTAGAAATGGGGCTATGTTTCACTCTTTGTTTAAACTGTTATTGAGTAGAATCACATATCTTTTCTGTAAAATGTGATAGGCATGTAGGATCTAGGGTAAAAAACTGTAAAACAAAATATGGTAAATGAGGCATTTCAACTCCTAGTTTTCTGCATTCTTTTTTTCTTTCCTTCAGGTACTTCCATCCCAATTTAACTTCTACTGATGTTCAGCTTTTCTTGCCAAGTCCCCAGCAGGTTTATCAACCAACTGTTCATTGTTTTAACCAACAAATTTGTTCATTTTGTTGTTTAGTGTGGTACCACACTAGCTGTTGACCTTGCAGTGTGGCTTCACTTTAATGGATAATTTACTAATCTTTTTTATTATTTCAAAATAATCAACATTGCTTTTAAGATGTTACTTGAAACAGTTAGAGTATCATTCATATAGAGTCTCCTTTTCAAGTGGGTACAGCAAGTCTTTTGATTTTTCTCACTTATTTTCATCCACTTTAATTCTAGTAGTTCTTATGAAAAATTCAAGAACCACAGTTACGTTTGCAACTGCAGCTTCTAATTTATGATTCACCACTTTTGGAATACCAGATTTAAGATACACTGCAGCTAATTTTCAGAGGTGCTGAATGTCCACAGCTGCTGGTGGCAGCTGCTTGATGCCAGTCTGTCTTGCAATTGGCAGAGGGATGGCATGTTAAACCACAAGATAATATTGCCAGTGGCCCTGTGTCAACCCTGAGCTGAGGGAATTAGGTCTAAGGAGAGGGCTGAAGAAGTTAGGATGTTATTATGGGTTTGTACACATGCCATTCCACAATCACTCTCTGTGAGGTTTATTAATGCCACAAATAGGAATGAAGCATGTCAGCCTCTCTTCAAAGACATTGAGCTTTCAAAAAAGCCTTGAGAGCCAAACACCTCAGAAAGCACATTTCTAAATAAGCTACCCCTCTCATTGCTCATGAAAATGTCTACACAAGGAGGTAGTTTGGAGTACCCACCTTAAGGCTGGATTTATGACAAGAAAACGTATCTGTGATCTTACTCAGTATCCTATACTATCATTCTACTAATAGCACTCCGAGTGGTACTTGTGTTTCCAAAACACATGACCAGAAAAGGCCACACCAACATTTCCTTTTTCTTCCTTAGTGTAGAGTTGTGTACAACATCACACCAATTCTAATTTCATATTCTAGATTTGCACAGCAGTAACTCTCTATAAGTGAAGACCTAAGGATAAGAAAAACAGCTTAATTGCTGCATCCCTTTTAGACCTGCATCTAAGCCAAGCAGAGCTTCTGATCCTGGCACACAGCCTGCAGGAATTTGATGGAGAGGTGTCTTCTCTACTGCAATTAAGACCGGCCAACAGAAATGCTTTGCAGGCAGTCAGTCTCTGTTACTTGGACTGAAGGAACCAAGTAAAGACTTATTCTGATGTACCTGTTTTCTTAAGAATTAATACATGGTCAAAAGCTGTTTCACATTCAGAAATGTCAAATTAAAATAAGATGGGGCTAGTTTTCATCCCCTTGAGTGAAAAGTATAAAATTAAATCTTGTTTCACCTTTTGCTTTGATTCTGTCATATTAAAACTTTATGTTTTGAAAAGTTGGAAGCATTTAATATCTTTTTTTAATTTATCAATTTTGTTATTACCTTTATTTTATAAGGTGTCATGTTATTTACATAATATTCTTCAGACATTGGATTCAATATAATATTCTGCTTCAGTATTATTAAAATAAAATTGTTGAGCCTTCCAAAATAAAATAGATTAGCATTTCTAGTCTAACTGAGCTTTTCATTGTAACTGAGGAAAAAAGCACTCTTTGAAATTCCAGAATATCTTGTGGGATACTACTTTCTCACTTGTAGTGCTTCTGGGTCCTTATTAATGATAAATGTAAATAAGAAATACAAGCTAGTACCTCTAGAGGATGAAAATGCAATCTTCTAAATCTTGAGTCAGATATTACTTCCGTACCTTCATACTTCGAAAAAGAAACTGTGCTAGTTACCAAAGGTCAACACATCACATAATCATGTCAGTAATCATTATACAGCCTTTCTTTCTTCTTCATTCTGTTACAATAACACCCAAGTGCTGGATGACAATCATAGCTGCAGTTTACAATTGCTTTTCATCCCAAAAGATGCTAATGTGCTTTAAAAGCCTTTATAGATATTTGGTTTGCAGAAATTATTTAATCTACCACTACTGTTCAGACACCTCTGGTATGAAATTTGGCAACTGTTCAACATCTTTATCACACAGCAAACTAGAAGTTAATAGGTGAATCACAGGTCAAAACATAATCATCTACCAAAGATGAGACCAGATTCAAGATTAATAATAATAATAACATAACCAGAACACAGCAAGTTAACATTCATGTCTGAGGCAATGATCTCTATGGAGAATGATATGGAGCTTACCAGGCTGTGGGAAGTACATGACTTTCTTTTAAATGAGTCTTTCTCTTTCTCCATACCGTGCCAGTGCTTCTGGAAAAAGAGGAAAAGTGAGTAGGCTCTGGGATGCCTCTTCTCTCTCATATGAGAAGAAGGACTTGTAAGGACCTGTCTCACTTCACTCTTGTGAATCACCTCTATATAATCCATAAGTTAGAGGCTTCCCCACACAGTCTGACCTTTAATGAACAATGGCTATCAAGACAACGTCTTTTTAATATCATTCCATTTCATTAATGCTTCATGTTCCACCCATCATCTAACACCTGCAGTTACACTGTCCTTTCAAAGGAATCCTAAAATCCCCTGAAACTAATTCCTAAAATGTCCAGGCTGTGATCCCTGGAAATGGTTTTACATGTCTAGAAATGGAAGTTGGTCATTCCATGACTTCAGAACACATATCCATATGCAGGACTTTGGGATCTAAGGCCTTGCTGCATTCTTTCACCTCCCACTCTTTTACATTCTGTCTTTGCTGGAACAGAATTGAAGGTGTTAAGTGCAAAGGTAAATGGCAACAGCCTGTGCATTGCATCCTCCCCTGCAGCAGAGCATGAAGACTTTATAAAGATCATGGCAGGGTTTATAATGACCCTACTCTTGCTACTGTGAGTCAACAGACTGAGCCACACTTGTCACACACAAAAGGCAGGTGGGACCTTTCCTCTCCTCTTGCCAATATTAGGTTCTGTCAATTTGCATACATGGTGCCAAATCATTATTGGATACTCCAGTCGCACCTGCACTGCTCAGGATCTTGGCTCCAGGGCACACCTGCTGAAAAGACACAGATCTTTGTGTTGCTCTCATTGCATGCATGAACTGAGTCTGCACTGAGGGCAGGCTGAGCTGTGCTTAGCTCATTGGTCACTGAGATACTCATGCAGTGTAAAAGAAATATTTTTTTAAACATATAGGTCAAAATCACACGCACCTCAGTTTCTTCATTTGGTGGTTTAATTATTTAAAGTGCCAAGGCTTAAGTGAACTACTGAATAATGAGATATAATTCTAGCTAGAACACCATCACTATACTGAAACTTCATGGCTCACATGTATTGTCATTCTGACACCTTGTTTTCAGGTACTCATAAATTTCCAAGGAAACATGTTTTGAACAGGCCTTTTTTCAGATTTGGAGCCCTTTCACATGCTCATTTTGGTTTTGTATTTTGTTTTTTGACAACATGAACAAGAATGTTTCAGCATTGCTTTATTACAGGGAGAGTGGGCACAAAGAGAAAATGAACTCCTATGGCTTATTAAAAAAAAAAAAAAGTGTACCATTTTATGAGTTCTGGCACCAAGAAGACATTAAGGTAGAAAAATTACAAGTATGTTCATTGTGTGTTTTTGTAAATGAAGGTTTTGATGTATACGAGACCTGGCTGTAAACAGCACTCTATGAACACACATAGAATAAATAAAGTTTTACACAGGAATAATGTCTTCAACACATTTGGTTCAAAATCCTGCCAAATCATCAGCAATTTTTCAGTCATGATAAAGGTTTTAGGTTAGACAAAAATATATATTAAATCATAAGGATATCTGAGTTATGCCAAAGAAAAAGGTTTCCATTCTGCAGGGACTCCAGGGAGCTGTCTGGCCATACAATTTCTCCTTCCACAGAACCTCTGGATCTGCTCCATGCCTGTCAAAATGCAGTGCTGGCCTTGAACGCATTTCTTGTGCTACTGTTCAACACACCTACACAGTGCGAAAAGAAAACTCTGGATCACCAGAAGAGGTTGGAAACTCTTGTTTTAGCTTCTACATTTCTTGTTTAATGAAGAGGAAGGTTTAGAAGTTGCTGGCTTGAATGGGAATAAGTGTCCAGCTGGTGATTCACTGCAGTATGCAGTCTCACCGACCTCCTCAGCACCCAGTCAAGGCCCCAGGGTGCTTTCACACCATGCAAGGTTGCTCCTTTAGAAATTCTCAGTAGGGTCCTTCCCGGCTTCTTCCAGAGCCAGCAGCCCCTGTGCTGCCTGGAGCAGGAGCGACCTGGCACTGCAACTGTCCAACACCCAGCCCCAGCCACCCGGGTCACTTACGCTGCTTCTTCCCTTCTTGCTTTTAGCTAAAGGTCCCAGAGCATTTCCTGGGCCACAGTCCTGTGTCATTACTTGACGGCAGGACAAGAAATCATGGCCATGTGAATCAGTGAGGAGGCAGCTTGCAGTCCTGATGAAAGCAGCTGAGGGGCTGTGCTTCCCATTAGCCTTACACACTGAGCAGAAAAACAAAGTTATGTCTGTGCCTTGTTGTTCTTGTACAGCATAGTATTTAGCACTTCCTGTCTAAAGTTTGAAATTTCTTTTGGTGAGATCAAATGAGACCATCAAGGGCAAATTTTCAATGCCAGAAATACACACTGAAATACCCTTTACCTTTAATCACTGCTGCATAGATTCAGGCTGCATACTTACTCCCTCATGTTGTTTTAGAAAATCCTTTTTGTCTACCTTTCATTAAGTTTTCAACCATAGGGTCCCCACATACATATTAGAAATTCACAATTAAAACATTCAATTCACATTCTACGAACCTTGGTAATGATTGGACATCTTTTCCATTCTTAGACTAAAAAGTTTGACTTTTTTTCTTTTTACTTACTTTTTCTCAAAGGAGATCTGGTAATACGTTGTACATTCAAAAATAATATTTATTAAAGTTAGTACGCTTTGCTGTGTCAGAGGCTATTGTTGCAATGGATTATGTAGATTAGCACCATTCTTATTCCACTTGATAAGGCATCTAATTTAACATGTGTTACCACTCTTCTGTTTGCATGCAACCACTGGGATATATATATCTTTCCCTGAAGTGATTGATTTTCTGTTGATGAAAGTTTATTGGAAATCCTGAGACTCCAGAGGCTGTTCAGCTGATGGCTCTGAGTCCTGAATGTGGATTTAAAAATACATTCTTTCTTTCTTTCAATTTGCAAAAGAGGCACAGAGAATCAGATCTCCTTTTAAAATGACAGTAAAAATGAGATACAAACTTAAGAGTGGTTGATTATGAGAAATAATTCCATTTGAGACTTCATATATGATTGACATAGTCTGTGCTTTGACAAGATTGAAAAAAATCTCCAGAGATAATCGCTCATAATGAATCATTTATTATGTATATTTCTTAATTCTAGAGGGGTTAAGGATGAGTGAGCATGAAAGCCAGGGACAGAGTTTTATGCATCCCATAAACACTCCTTGCAGATATTTATATGTGTCCTCGAGCACCTCTGCATGAAATGCAGGAACAAGGACAGTTACTACTTTTCCTAAAAGACTTCCACAGCATGGAAAGTGTTGGCTCTCTTGGATCTGAATCCTGCTATGACCCCAGAAGCCAAGTGGGCAAGAACAGGGAAAAGACCAGCAAGGCACTTGCAGAGAGCAAAGGTAAAGCAACCCTTTTTTTGTGCCAGACAGTAACAGGCAAGGGGTGGGAGGTACAGAGCAGCTGGGCTGTGGCCCATGCACTAATTTACCTCAGAGCCTCAGAATGTTGTGCAGGGGGCTGGGAACAACTACCGATGGTGATATGCCAGGGAATGCATATCTTTGGCTTTCTGCATGGCCTGTTCTCACTAGATGTACAGGTGGAGGAGTATTTCTGTTCAGCAGGGGTTTTTGGGGTCAAAGCGCCAAAAGACGGTTTACCTATAAATACAGAATGACCTTTTTGAGAATATTTGACTCAAAATTTCTGTTCCTGCACCATGCATTGAGCAAAGGTTTTCTTTTCCTTGCATACATCCTTAAAAGAATTCTTTAACAATTCTTTTCAGGGTCACAGACCAAAGTTCAAATCAGTTTCCTTAAACATAAAAGGAAGATTTTGTAGCCAAGTTGCCTGCATACCTTTTTTTTACAAGCTGGCATATGAACAGTCAGCAGGTGCCTCTCCAGAGCGACAGGCATGAAATACAGCTCTTAGAGCCATCTAATACCAACATAAACACCATGTTTCACAGGCTGCCAGATGACTTAGACAAAGAGCCATCATAATGACTTCCCTGGCTCTGTAATAGATCCATTTAAAATTAGTGTTAGGAGGTAGCAGAGCTCAGTTTTGTGTACTGAGCTGACACAGTTTAGGTAGGACACTCTGGTGCACAAAACATGTCTGGGCCACTGTCTGCAGAAATTCATGCCCTTGTTTTACAGTGGTGGCTACTGGGATTGTTGAAAAAGGCCTGCCTGAGTATTTTTGTACTTATGCATTTTGTTTGTAAAACACAGCTTAAAATTCCAGACTGTTGTCAGTTTGAATATTCACCTTTTGCTATCTAAGCTGCATAGATGAGACTTCAGAGTGGATTGATTCACCCTTATGAGTGGGAAAAGTGGCAGAACTTGTGAGGGAATTTGGTATAGTTGGAGCAAAGGTCTGCAGGGAACTTTGCAGTTCAGGATGCAGGGAACTTGGCAGGTTTGGACACAGGGAGATGGCACATTCACAGCCCACTCCTGGCCATGAGCCCAAGAGTGAGTTTTTATTATTTCAGGTGAAAAAAGTACTCTGGGTGATGGCAGGAACTTCCATTAAAAATGTGTGAAAATAAAGATCATAATCAATAGTAATTTTCTGCTAATAGCACCATTTTGCTCGGGTTTGGTCACAGGTACGGGATCACTGAGGACACACCATAGAGGTGTTTCCCTCATGGTGTGGGACACATTACCCAGCAGTGCTTCCTAGTTCAGACCTCGATGTGCTGCAAACTTCCAAACATAAAAATCTTTCAACAGCAGCAGTGCTCCAAGTACATCTGACACAAGCACTGCTTAAGACAGGCAATTTTTTTTATCCCCCCAGTCTTCAAAAGATATAATTTTAAGAATTGTAAATGTATTTTTTCTGCTTTCTAGTATTGGAATGCTTGGTTACTACTTGGTTTGTTCTTTCATTTAAGCAAAAATACACTGCCCCTCTTATCTTACTTCTTCCATCCCAGAATAAGGAGAAAACTATTTCCTAAACAAGCAGAAGCCCTCACTGAAATACACAAAAAAGCATAAAATATTTCAGCTCACCAGAAATTACTGAAAGGAAAACAGGAAATTTTTCCTGTTTATCTTTTTTTTTCCTTTTCCATTTGTTTGTTTACTTCCTTGCTTTACAAATGGCAAAAATCCTCTAAAAATCATCCTGTCAATCTGCTTATTATCTAAAACAAGCCTTAGTCATTATTAATGTCATTTAAAATAGAGGAGTATGTAGAATTATTCTAATTTGGTGGCTAAAAGGTATTATCTACTGTGAAAAAAGAGTGGAAAGACACATGTTGAAAATAATAGGGAGATCATCAAACTAAAAGAAATCCCTTTTTCATCTAAAAATCAAAATAAATAAACAAACCCACACATTTAAAAAATAAATACACTAGGCACACAAGTGTTAGTAAAAATCTGGATCTTTTCTAGTAACACAATGGAAGACACTAAAAATAGATAGAAACAATAATAAGAACATTTCTATATTTATTACATGAGATTACAATCTGTTTGTGTGTGCAGATTACAGGTTATTTCAGGTATCATAAGCCAAGCATTTAATCATGTGAAAAGTACAAACACCATATTTCAAAATAGCTTCTAGGAAGAGAGGACACCTACATACTAAAGTAATGTTTTTGAACCTTTTTATCCTCACAGCTGAAGAATGGAAATCATAACACAGAACAGGAGCAACCTGTGTCAAACTGACATTAAAATATGGTAACTGATTATTTCACAAGTCCAGAAAGCCACAGTCTGGTACTCTCTGTGACCTTGGGTTAGATTTTTTATGTAAACTGTTTTAGTGAGTTAAAGGGGACTTTAAGCAGAGCTCAGGAAAGAGATGAGCTTCCTCAGCATTAGCCAGCTCTGTGTCCTACACTCTCTTATCCTACCTTCAATGCTTCTTTTCCTGATCAAACAGTCACCCTGACCTTCCCCACCTGGAAGGTCCTCTCTTGTAACCTTTAGCCATGTTGACTTGATGGGTATGAGGCAACAAAGAGTTTGAAACTCCAGAACTGAGTGCATTTGTGTAAGAGGGAAAATACAGCCACACACACACAAGCACTACCATTGAAGATTTGCATAAAATTATTCAGGTGTAGAAACCCCAGATCCTATCCCTAAAATAGCTCTTGGCATACTTATCTGTAGGGATGTTTCACCTTGTGGATGTAATTCCTTAATTAATTACTTCATCATCTGTCTACAATCCTGCAAATCTCTTTGCAGATCTGTTATAATACAGTTACATATTCATGTGATCCAAGCTTTGTGGGTTTTATTCATAACAATATGGATTATAATCACAGTTCTTTTGAAGTACAAGCTCATCAACACACCTAGCCAACACAGGTTGCTGCTTAATAAAAAAAGATAAGTAGTAATGAGCTTGAAGTTTCAAAGAAAGACACATTTAAATGTATGCCCCATTAAAAGTAATTCTACCTAGTTGTGCAAATGCTGCACTTCATTCATAATTAAGGTAAGCTTTTACCTCCTTAATGTAGTTTACAGAAGATAAATATTTATGCGTTTCTGCAGTCACTGAGATAGAGGCAGCCCCTACAACAATGGTGAAGGTTGCATCACAAGATTTGTGTTCCGTGTGCTGTCCATGGCACACGGGAAGTATACTCAGTGCCTGTTCAATAAAGCTTTGATGTCCAAGTTTATGGCAACCAAGAGGCTGATCTCCCAGGTCTCCTTGAAGCACAGTTGCAAAACGAGTATGTGTACATACCCGTTTAGCTGGGAGCCTTTGTGCAAAAGGAGGCCTCTGAGCAGCCATCAGCCTGCATGGGCATGCCGGTGCAGATGCGGATGCACCCAGCAAGTATAAACACAAAACCAAGAGGTGAACAGCAATCTTTTCAGGTTGAAGTTTCAATCTGGATAAGATGGAATGTGAAAGAGTTATAAGATGACCAAATGAGACATTGTAGGAACAAAAGCTAATATTTAACAAAATTTTGTCCTGCATGTTCCTTTCTATTAACCTGGTTGTGCATATTACCTTCAGCCCTGCGCTGTCCAGATGCTGGAAGACTTTTAAGGAAATTAAGATTTCCCCTGTATCTTTTCTTCTTTCTTCTGTTTTTCTGGTTTTGAGATTTGGAAAGATGTGATGTTGGAAAGCTAAATCAAAGGAACAAATGTATCTGACAGATCTCCCTGGCTGATATTCTAATTGCTTGGTAAAGTAAGTTTTGCAAGTGACATAAAAGAATATCCCATTTCATGTCCTGAGATTAGAAACTTCACTATTATGACAGAAATTCTTATAAAAGATGATGCTTGTAAAGAAAGATGTGCTTACTTGGGTAGCTTTGGCAGCCAGTGTGATTTGGCTGCTATGAAACTAGTGTGAATGTCACAGATTTGGCTCCATTCCCAGCTCTTTTGTAAATTTGCCCAAAAATTATCACTCAATCTAGTGCTCTTGTTTTGTTTCCTCAGTGGCGCCAGGGTTGGGGCTGTTCACACACGACTTTGCAAACTCCCTAATATAGTGAGTCCCTATTACAGCTAAGGAAAAAAAAAGGCAAATCCTCTGTAGGCTTTTGAGCATAAGGCAGAAATTTTAAGTTCATTCCGTTTTCAGTGGGGAACCAATGGAGAACAGAGCACTAGGGAAATAGAGTTGCCTGTGTTTCTAAATAGACAAGTTGCTGCATTCTATCATCTTGGGCTGTTTTCAGTCTGGGTAGCTGTTATTTCCAGATAATGAGGCACAGTTTCTCCAAAGCAGCTTTAAATCCTGCTGCATATGATGAAATGTTTCAATGCTTTTCATTTTTTTGTTTGTGTTCTGCAAAAAAAACCCAGGAGAACAATAACAGGGAGTTGATTGGAAAGATATTGGGGACTATCAGGGGCTTCAGAAAAAAATTACAAATCCTAAACATGCTAATACCTACAGTTTGCTAAAAGCAGCAATTTTGTGGCATTTACTTTAGTGCACCCTTTTCATTAAAGAAAACTTTATGGGAGTTAAACTTTAATGCATTTTTTGTCTGTGTTGACAATTTGGATGGGTCTTGGGATTTGTTTGTGTGTTTGTTTATTTATTTCCTCTTAATTGGATTATAGATGGTCACAGAACCAATTCAGTCTCTAGAGTCTATAATTTAATGATGTTCTGAACCTCTTTCTGAAAGTTACCCACAGAGGAGCTTTACTGAGAAAGATGCCACCTTCTCTTTTCATAGTGTAATTAAATTTTACCTGGCTAGCAATAAATTAATTTACAAGGTCTTCCCATAATTTAAATGAAATGTGAAAATTATGCCTTTCTTGACTTATTTTCAGGAAGCTGAATCAATATAATTTAGGAAATTAAATGTTACCCTGTTGCCTTCAGACAGCTGATCTTAAAACTAGCCCTAATTCCTTGCTTTTTCTCCTTTTCTACCAAAATTTTTATACATTGCATAACTGAGAAACCACACAGATTTTGCCAGTGCCAGATTGGACATATCAAAAATAAAAATTAATCCATAATTAAGTGCAGATAAGGTATATGCAGAAGCAGCACAGCTGCAGCCCTGCCAATATTGTTTAATTTATTGCATCCAGAGAGATAAAATTATTTCATGGGCTGTGTTATGTGGACTAGGAGACAGAAAACAGGCCCTGGACCATTAGTAAGAATGCAGCCTTTGAGGCTTTCACCTCTGAAGAAAGGCTAATACCCCTGGAGCATACCAGCATAGAAGGAATTTCTGGTGCAGGAAGTCGTAACAGATGTGACAGCACCCAAAGAAAGTGCTGCCTCCCATGAAGCCCTGCTGACACAGTCATGCTTTGGATTGCTCCCGTAAGAAAATTTTCAGGAGCAGGTGAACTTTAAAAGCAAACTGTCACAGCCACAAGGCTGTGCTACTGTAGTTCAACTGAACTTAAATATTAGAGAGGAGATTTCAAAAGACCAAAAGATTTACAGCCTCATTACACTGAAAATAGCTGCAATTTTTATGTTCTTGAGTTTTGAGGAGCTTTAAAAGTTTTCTCCCATAACTTGGGGTTTCTATGCAATATAAGGAAAGCTGCATCAAAAGAATGAGTGTCTGGGTCAAGAAAAAGCCATAATTCCCAAGCTGTTGGAAGGAAAAGAGAAGAAGACAGAACTAGGTCAGAGACCCAGTGTTACAGCTCTGCAGATTGGCTTCTGGTGCTCTTTTTGGTATCCAGGGGACAGGAGAAGAAGCCTTGTGCTCACCTCCAACAACAGGTGCTGCACCAGCCTATCAACCACCCATCTTCAGCTTCATTTAAAGCTGCAGCTGGCCTCATTTTGCAGTGCTCTGGTACAAGCAAAGCTTTCAGAAGGTCATCACCACAGGACTGCTCTGAGCAATCTGCTATTTCAGGCAAGTGTTTTTGCCTATACCTACAGACACTCCACCATTCACGTGTTAGTGAGAAATGGTTTCCAAATACAAAAATGTATTTGGTGGCCAAACTGGTGGCCACCAAAACCACTGAAATGAACAACTCAACTTGCTATATGTGATAATGCACTACCTGGCCGTTCTTAACTGATCTTATTTTTTTTGATTCAACTCTAGGCAGCTTTGAAGCAAAATAAAAATGAAGACAGAACACAGTAGGAAGATAATGATCAGCATAAAGTAAATAGTCACATCAATTTGCAATCATGAGTCACAAAATAAGAATTTTACATAAGACTGAGAAAGAGGGGAACAAGGGAGTATTCTTATCTTATTGGTTATTAAGGGTATCTGAAACCATGACGCAGGCAGAGGACAGAAAGATTAGTCTACACCTCAGATAACTTACATTTCAAACTGAACTGAAAACCCTAAAGAGGTTTTCACAAAGGAGAAGCGAGTTCTTTATTTAAAAAATAATGCAGGTGACACTAAATACTTGCATTACTGTAAAAGATGGGCATCCAAAGTTTTTGGAAGAGTTCAAAACTTTGCTGTGTCTGCCAGCTGCATGTAAGAACTGTTTAGGAGTTTTAAAATTAAGCAAATGGAAAACCCCACAGAATATTACAGATGATGTGGACTTATTGTTTCAGAATTTCTAGATAAATCTATGAACTATTTCTAGGAACTGCTTGTATTTTAATTACCCTTTCGGTCTCGCGGATGAGATCAAGCTCAGTAGAATTATGGAAGTACTTATGGAGGTACAGTCACTGTGAACCAGACTTCCAGCTATTGGGAGAGTGACAGAAGTTAAGTAAACAGTAACTCCTCTATACTCAGAATATGTATTTAGTGAATCACCGTCTATGTCTTATTTCTACCTCACGAAACACAGCCACATGCTTTATGTTACTTTGCACATCACACAGCATCACACTAAGCCCTGCTCAATTCCCCTGCACCCATCTCTCACCTGCTACAGTAACCTGCAGTGATTCTTTGTCTGCTCTGTTAACCCCGTATCGCATCTGCCTGAGACTGAAGCTTCCCCAGCCCCTTAGCCCCAGAGGCGTCTGCAGCATTAATATGTCACACAGTACATCTAGAGGTAAGTGAAATACCAGCCTAACATGCTCCTCCAGTCTCCAGATCGCCTTGTAAAAAGTTGTTATATAACATTGTGAGGTCATTTCAAAGCACTGTTGAAAACTAAAGGATGTTGGCACCCAAGCTGAAAATAAGCACCCTCAGAAATACACCCGTTTTAGAAATAAGTCCACTTGAGAAGAACCAACCTGAGGACGTTATGTTTAATCCAATGACAGCATTTTTGCCAATTTACTTTTACAGGTGATTTGTCCTGTACCATATAAATTAGCAACAGTACCCACTTACAGAACCTAATCCATTCCTATTCTGAACCTATGGAACAACTAAGCAGAATTTTGCAAAGGTTTTCTGTTTACACAAGACCAAACTAATGCAAGAGCTACACACACCTTAACAAAAAAGGCTCAGAAGGATAGATGGGCTGAACCGGACAAAGGCAACAAGAATGTTTGTCTGCACTTGAAATCTCCAGCAGCCAAAAGCAAGAAAAATTTTTCAAATTAGGTGGCCTGAAGTTCATATGTAGGCAGTGATGTGAGTGATTTGAGCTATGAAGGATTCAGACAACCACTACGTTCACTGGAATCACTCATCAAAAATCAGGTCATGCACTTCTCAGCCTACATATAGATTTAATGCCTAAATTAAATCTATAATTTAGAATTCCTTCCTAATCTAGGAAGGAAATTTTGGAAATTTTGAGTTCTGAATCTTAAAAATACTAGAAAACTTTAACAGAAACATGGTGTCAAGTCCTCATATTGGCATAATGAAAAAGCATTGATTTTTTAATGAGCTGAAGATCTGGCTTTGCAGTCTGCTGTGGCATTTGTGTGTCCATGTATGGATAATATCTCTATATTGGCAGGGAGAGCTGGAGAGAAACAGAGGAACAGTCCCAGAAAGCAGGAGTTGCAGGTTCAAGCCAAGATCTGCATCCAATCTGCTGTGCTGTATTGCACATATCACTTTGTAATTCTGACATTTTCACAAACAAATCTTTGCCTCTAGATACCTGTTTAGACTGTAAAACTCCTCTTACTATGTAGTCACACAATGCTGAGCAGAAACAGATTCTTAGCTCAGTTTGTGCTCTCACCTGTTATTCCAAGCAATATCAATATTAAATATATCTGAATTTATAAATCAGCCCAGACTCTCTGACTTGGCTGTGTAAAATCTGCCCCTGACTCAGCAAAGAAAAAATACACCTGACAAGCCTTGAATCTGCATCTGCCTAGGTTTGCACAGACTCCATGTAATGGATGTAACCGCACATGAAATGTTACAATGACAATAAATACACATAAATCTACTAAACTGATGAGCATTCAGTCAGACCTGATTAACGATGCCCTCAAGAGCAGCACCAAGCTGCATTTTCATCCTTAAAAGTGAAAAGCAACAGTTTTAAAGGACATGAAGCAACACAGAGAACCATTTCTCTTCCAAGCCCCTGAGAAATATTTCCAGCATGATTCTGCCCATCAATACAAAAGCACTGAGTGGCAGCCAGAACTCCAGGAGGTACAAAGCCCCATCAGCTCCACCACAGGAGGGACAGAAACATAATCTCTGCAACAAGGTAAGTAAAGGTGCTATCCAGCACCTGAACAGAGACTTACAGGAGAACCCCACACCCCCTACAGCTACCCTGGAGCACCCCCACAATAAAGTGAGCAGCTCTGCCCTTCAGCCTCATACAGCCCGGCAGGAAATCTCCGCAAGGTCCGAGCCAGAGCTGGCTTTGATCCGAACAACGCGAAGGAACACAAGCTCTGATCTGCCTGTGCCCATTCATGCAGGTGAGGCTAAAGAAATGCACTGACCTACAGTCAGCTTGGGACTTAAGTCAGAGCCTTAAGGACTCCTGTAACCTATCCTGTGCCCAGACCAGCAGCTCTCTGTGCTAATCACATGCAAGTTTATGCCGCCAGTGTTATTTAAATGGGCTGAATTAATTTTCAGAGTATTTAATAAATATTGCCTGCTGGCATAAACAGGATTGAAGAGCTGGAGATCTGAAAGAGCCAAACATCCCTTTTGGCACCTTTGCTCTAATGATGCAACTGTGTCTCTGTCAGTCTCTGCCAGTCTCAGCAGACTAGCATTCAAATGACGCTTTGCACAGGAAAAAGTAAATAAATAGATTATGCTCAATCTGATGCATAAATAGCGTGATTTTATTAAAAGCCACCAAATGCAGCTTCAAACAGCAATGCATTGTATTCTATGATTCATTTGCAAACCAATGGCCAAGCAATAAAATCTGCCGTTGCGAAGTATTTTTATTTTAAATATTATGTGGAAATAGATTTCTAATTGTTTTCTTCTGGGAGGACAAAGGAGTTCTGATACTTAGGCCACCTAGTTAATTACTAATCCTCTTCAAATATGGCTAATAGTCTGGTTTGTCAACATAGCTTAATGGAGATGGAAATGAAATGTGTCTGATTTTCCTAGCCACAGGACTTTCAGAAATGGCAGAGGTGATTTTCATCCCTTTTCCTACTGAGGAGCAGATGTACCACAGGTCATGGCAAGATCCTGGGCGCAAGCACAACTAAGTTTTGATGCTGAGCACTGCTAGCCTTCCTGGCTTCTCCCTGCCCCGGTCTATGCCCTTGTGAGGTAGTTGTATACTAATTCTAGGAATAGATATTAATTAATTTCAGGTTTTGAATTTCTCATTGTTACACAATCTCATAAAATAAAAACAAGCAAAACCACTAAATTTTGGTGACTTGCTACAAAAGGGACTTTATAAAATGGTAGGTTTTTAGCCATTGTTCAAAAAAGCCAGCTTTGGAGATTTTCAGCGTGAAAAATAACTCGATTTTTTCAGTGCACAGTGTTTTTGACAAAAGACTGACCCTCAAGTCGTGTCTCTTTTCTGGTCTAAAGGACAGTGCAGTGGGCTGGGACCCAGGTGATTTTTGCCCTATTTTCCCCATTCTAATGCCATCCTTGAGGTTTATCACTTTCCTTCTGCATACTGTGGTCACCAGCTGCAAAATTTAGGTAAAGTTAAAAAATTTCTTTGTGAAGGAATGAAATTACCACTGCAAACTGCCCCCTCCAAATTGCTGCAGAGAAATTAGGCCCTATTACCTACATAAAAAAAAATAAATGGAGTTAACGTTTTTGTTCTAACAATATCATGGAAAGACCAATTACTCTCCAACATATACATATTCATTCATTCTACCACAAAATCAAGCATAATATAAAGACCAATTAGGCACCTTTAATGAACCCAAAGGAAGGTAAAATTAAATACTGTCTAATGAATAGTCTTCTTTCGTCATTATTAGATTCTCAAAAATATCATCCTAAGTTTCTTTTCTTTTTTACATTCTTCTAACTCTGCACTTTTAATAGGTGTTAAGGATAAAATTTCACAGACCTAACTTGCAGTCTTCAATGGATGAAGCTGAGTACTTTTATTACAGTTTAATAAATTGTTAATATTGAAGATGAATAATGAAATAACTACTGTCATGTAACCCCCTAAAAATCATTACACAAATATGCTTTCTGACAAAATTCAACTTATTACTAAAATATATAGACTTGCCCTTATGCAGGCAAAGGTAATTTTTCTGACACTACTAATGCCTTGAAGTAGCCAGCTAAAACAGAGACTAGACAAGAATAAGAGGATAAAAGTAGGTATTTATTTGAAGGGCCTTCAAAGGTACACCCTCGGCAGTCAAAAGGCCACACCCAAGATGGACCCTGGGTCAGGGGTTCTTCACCCTTTTATAAGTTTGGTTCATTTACGTATCAGGGTTAATTCTCCAATTATAACCTCAGTTAATGATATAATTACCCCAAGTTTGCCCCCCTCTTCAGAGGCTTTTGGTTTACACATTTTGGGGCCTGGTGTCCTTGAAGAGCAAACCTAGAGAGATTTGCTATGTCTAAGGAGCTTGAGAGAACAGAAGTAACAGGCCACAGGAAACTTCAGAGTTGCACACTAAGCAGTACAGGATTTGAAAAATATAAAAGTTAAAATCTAAAGCAACATTACTACTTCTACTAATAATTTTGTTTAAGATAAAACCACCTTTTTTCCTAATAAATGCCAGCTTTCATTCAAATAAAACACTGGAACTGCATCCACTTCTTTTGCACTGCTTTACATTTATTAATGGATATAGAAGAGAAGTATTACACGCTTACTCTGAGGCAACTGAAATCTTGGACACTGCTTTACATGGAGACATACAGAAACCAGCAAACATCCATGAACATGGTTATGGCCATCCTGGACTGGCCTTCAGAATTCTCCATCAAAGTTAGTACTTTCACACCAAAGACTCATACTCCAGCATCTTCCTGGTGGCAGACATGTAATTCCACACTGAGTGCAGTGCATGAGTTTTCTTCAATATTACCAACTCATTTGAACTCCCAAATCTAACTTCCTTCTAAATTAACACTGGAAACGTCCATCAAAACATGCTACAATTTTATGAAACTCTAGTGTAGTCCCATTACTCACTGGCATGTTTCATCTCACTCTCCATCTCCTATTTTTAATATTTCATTTTGGAAAACAAATGCACACATTTATACATTGTGCAGTCCCATGACTGCAGTATTGTTATTGATTTCTTATGTGACAAACCAAACACATATACTCAGCAGGATCTGGGCTGGTTTAATGATTTCTGAAAATTACCACTTTTCACTTTATTAAGAATGTTTGGGGAAATAGCCTGATGATTTTACACAGGATACATTAAAACTGGAAAATAAGGCCCACTCAGCTACAGCTTTGTTTCTATTGCTAAGCTGTCTTCTCTTCAACCAGAACCTGATTTGGAAGTCCTTTGGGGAGCTTCAAGAGCCCAGCCAGAATCTGGGGAAACCTCACTACTCAAATTTATCATTTTTGGTAGAGCTAAGCAGAAACTACTGAGGTGCCATATAGAAACCAACAAAACAACCAACCAAACAAAACGTAATCATAAACAGCAAACCGAAACAAAACCAAAAAAAAACCCCAATCCACCAAAACCTAGGGATACCATCTGCTTTGTTTTCTCCTGCCTCCATCCCACCATTTTTGTCATATACCAGGTTGGTTCTTTTTTTTTTTTCCTTTGAAAAAGGGCAGTTATTGTTTGGTCATAATCTTGCTGCTCTCGTAGCAACCTGATTAATACAGGCACGTTTTTACTTTAGGTTCTGTGTGTTCAAGACTAAGCAAACTGTTACAGATGCTCTAAAAATGGTTAAATAAATAATTTTTAGAGTATTTTCATGATTTGTCCTGAGGCATTTTAACATCTTAGACTGCCAAAACGTGAGCCAGGTCCCAAGGTTCCATTCATATCAATGGGAAATAAAATGAGATTTAACAAAGGCAAAAAGATGAGCTTGAAACCTTTCTAAGTAGAACAATCATTTGGATGATAAAGAGATATGAACTGGGAATTCAACAAGAGATAACTGAAGAAAGGAATGCTGTATCAAAGGCAATTTTTCTCCTGGTTCTTTATAAGAGGCTGGCAGAAACAAACTCAAGTATGCTTCAAAGTGAACATCCTATGACCTGTGATGTGAGTTTTATTGTGTTCTCATGCAATCAGAATGTCCTTCAGAATAGGCAAGATCTGGATTTTTTTGAATGTAAAACAAGCAAGCAAACAAACAAAGCAATGAACCCAGAGTTCTTTATACAAGGACTTCTCCTTGTATATTCCTTTTATATTCCTTGTATGTTCATCCTGAAGAGAAGAACAAAGGACAAAGGGATTGGAAGCAAATATATACCTGTATTCCAATGAACATGGAACACAACATGTCACATCAAAAGACTGTATATTTTTATATGAATTATAGAATTCCTTGAGAGCTTGTAATTGGATATACTGAGAGCATTACACATTTCTTGAGCACACTGTAATTTCATATGTAAATGTTCTGAAGTGCATTGCCATGAGGGCATGCCCTCTGTATGTCCACCCAGAAGGCTGGAAATACTGGCCAGGGCAGACTTTGGGATAGTGGTTTGGAAACCACACGGTGCACCCGGTGATTAGTAAAGCTCAGGGTCTGAATGGAAATACACTGCTCCTAGGATACTGGAAGCTTTTAAGAGCTTCCAGTATCCTAGGACATAACACAGTACACGCTAAAAAAAGGCAACTGAGCTCTCATGCCTTTTTCATAATCTCCAGGTGGAGAAAGGCCAGAGCCTCTTTCCTAGGGCTTTTCTTGGAACAAACACAGATGTCTGGCACAAAATGTACATTTGTGTTTGTACTGGATGCCAAGCTGAAGCTCAGCTTTTCTTGATTTCTCTTCAGCCATTCATCATATGGATGGTCAAGTAATTTCTCAAGAGCTTCCTTATCAGTTTAAAAACACCTGATCTCCGTTCAGCCCACAGATCCAGGAGGGGAAGCAAAGTGCAGAGAGAGATGCCTGCAATTAAAGTCTGAGCCCCACAAGCCCTCATGTACAATGGGCAGCTGAGCCTCCAACACCTTGGGCGCAGAGCCTGGCCCCTGGTCCTCAGTGCCCCAGTCTGAGTCACAGCGACTGCAGCAGCAATGAAATCAGCCACTCAAGTGGCTCCTGCTGCCTTCACAAGTGGACATGGTCATAGTCACCAAAGTCATGTGCCAAACACTTTTGTTGTCCATACTGAAAACTGCGCGGGAGAAGGAAAATTTAGGGATGACAGCACATGAAAAAAAATATGTGGAAGAAGCATCTACCACTACATTTTGTTCTGCTACTTGCAGTCCCTCTGTTAAAAAAGAGACAATATTAACTTCCAGCAAACAATGTGATTAGAACTAAGAATTCCTGAAGCATTTCTAAATTCCCAAGTGAAAGCTGCTATATTTAATTTCTTATTACAAAATACACAAACAATAACAGTTACAAACAATTATCAGATCCTGAACTCCTAGACAAAATGCCCAAAAAATTTGCATCTTCATTTTCAAAAGAAATCAAAGGCTACACGCAGTATTTCAATATAGCAGACACCCCAAAAAATTTTCTGTATGTGTGTATCAGACTTAACTAGATGTTCATCCTAAACATTAAGGATTGAAATAAGAACCTACAAAGCATTTACTTGCAATAAAATGTAAGCAATCAATATAATAATACTACCTTTTACTTATGTTATTCACAGAACAAGAGCTGTGTTAACAATGTCAAAGAAGTAATTTGAAGACATATTTAATTAAAAATTCCTAAACATATAGAAAATAGTAAAATAACTTTCCTAACATTTTATTAAAACTTCCAAGTGAATTGATACATTGAAATCCAGTCAAATATCTAAGTAGAGCTTAAAAGCCACTGCACATTTTAATAAAGGTCTTTCCAAAATAGAAGACTGCAATATTTCAACATAATATCTTGATTGCAAAATGTCTGAGTTCTTCCTACAACTCTGTGGAGAGTCAAAATCTCACACTTCCATCCCTTCCTTCCTATTAAAAAATCCACCGATAATTTGATTTTGAATAAAATCCCTGAAATTCTTCCAAAAAGGATTGAATCGTTATGTGGAATTGCAGACAAAATTGAAGATAATTGATTTTTAGGCATGGAAATTTAAATTAAGGCAGTTCATGTTTAGAGTGACAGAATAGAAGTGTGCCTGTTAACACATTGCAAAATTCAGCTCTGATTAAACTCATCCAGATTTGTATAAGGGACTAGCCTAAGATGGCCTTTTGGGGAATAAAAGAAAACTGAAGTTCATCACAACATTTCACATCCTCTTACATAACAAAACATGTGATGGCAATTAGAAAAGCAAGAATTTTGCTGGAAGATTATTTCCTGATTCCTATTCCTTCTGATTTTTGTGTGAGCTTCAATATTATATATACAAGAATTTTTAAAAATGGAATTTTTTTCCTCAGAAAAGCTCAGACTGTGTCTCATCATTTCAAAGTCCCTTTTCCAGCCTTTACTGAGTGAAAATAAAGAGCTTCAGGTAAAAATATAAAACTGTATGTTTTATATAAAACAGAGTATGACTGAAACCCTAAAACGCCTCCTGTTTGGACTATGGGAAAAAAAGATAAGTTATGAGAGCTTAAACATCACAGAGTATGAAAGCACTAGACTAGAGATGGCCGAGTTACATCAGTCTATCCCCTAGTCACTTTACTATTAGATAAAATATTGTCACGTTTTTTATATTGCTATACCTTTCTACAATATTCTGCTGGTTTGCAATTGCTAAAGTCTTGGTAAGTGGAGAAAAGGGCAGGGATTTTACGGAGACTTCAATGGAATGAGGTAAATCTAAAATACTCTCCAAGAGCTGTGTGTCAGGGTGTGCCGGTGCACTTCTAGTCCACGAGAAACTGCACCATGGTTCCTTCTCCTGTTGTACCTTCAGAGTGAAGAATAACAATTTGGGGTTTTTTCCCCCCAAACCAAAAAAAAATTGTAAAAGATGAATAATACATTAATGGAACAGTAGCATAAGCTTACAAAAACACTTAATTTATTCAAATCTTTATTAAATATACACACAGACAATAATATAGAAGTGTGAATAAAACAATGCAGAATCAAAATGTTAACATTAAGAGAAAATACAGCAAAAATATTCCCAAAGAAAAAGCACAAAATATGTTTTTCATCAGAATATTGATTAAAATGCTTTTTCCTACAAAATATTTTTATTTGTTCACATAAATATTTGAAATAGTCCATCTCAAACTGTTTTAACTACTGCTAACAGTAAATGTACGCTTGAAAGCTAAAGCAACATGCTGGTTTGCTATACTCATTTTATATAAAAGAAAGCATCTTTGCCAGCAACTTATTTCTTACTCTAACTCTTTCTGGAATGTGACTTGTCCAGCAAAGCATAACAGCAGAGCTTTGAAGCAGAAGGAAAGAGAGGAGCGAAAAATACTAAAATAGCTCGAAGGCAGAGAAAATGTGGTACTAAAGCCAATGGCACAATATCTGCACAATCCAGAGGATCAACAAGGCACAGAAATATTTTCTTGCGGCGCAGGGGTGAGCTGGAAGCAATTAGGAAAAAACAACCCCTCAGTGCTACTTACAAGCATGAAGCAACAGTCACGACTAAAGCACAGTGAATCGGCGCCTGCCATGGCCAGCTGCCATTTCCAAAGTGCTGCTCCAACAGTGGTTTGTGGAAGGAAGCCTAAGATGGATAAATGTCTGCAGGAGCCCCAGGGACATGCAACTGCTCTATAGGCATTAAAAATAGCAGTGTGAATTCCTGCTCTGACAACACGGCTAGCGGAAAGGTCCTTGGCCCCAAGTAAGTTACAAATGGATACTAAAAACCTGGGAAGCCCCTTAAAGTCTCACCCCGGGCCAGCCAGGCAGATCCCACAGGCTCCTTGGCTAGAAGCTGAATGCTGATGTGCAAAACCAAGAAGAGGGATATAGTTTGGGGATAAAGAAGAAAATGAATTTGCTGAATAGAAAGCTCTGTTTGGCCTCCTTAATCCTTGAAGGTTGGGAGTAATTGCAGTGATTCCATAAAGCTCAATCACAGAGGGTGCAGTGGTTAGATGGTCATGTCTTTGGCAGGCAGTGGTTCATATTAATAATGTTCCAGGCTTTCAAAAGCAGCCTGTATGTCTAAATCAATTACTTCCCGCAGCCCTTGTGTGTGGTAAGCAAGCAATGCTATCTCTTTTCTGAGATAAGGAACCAGAAGGAACTGAAATCGTTACAACAGGAATGTGAAGCGGAATGGACAAGGGCCCCATATTTCTTTTGTTTAGAGTTGTACTTTGAAGAATTTCTCCAGCCTGTTTCTCTTTCTCCTTTTATGCTACTCATTGTTATCTCTTCAGATTTCAAAAAGTGAGTTAAGCACCAGAAAATGTGCAGAGCTGCTGAAACACCACTAAAAAGGGCTCTGTATGCCTTAAGAGCCCTACAAGGGCTTCACTACAAGAGAAACATTTCATGCTTTGGCCTTGCCATTTAAAAAGGCCATCAGATGATATTTGCAAAGAAAAACATGAAAACCATGCAAAATGCAAACTTCTATTTAGAATGAAAGCTGATACACAAACATGTACCTAGAATAGCTGCAATGTTGAATAAAGCGTTCAACATTGACAGTGATTTGATATTTGACATCATTTTATCTATGAAAAATATTAAACTTTTTCTATTAATCCTCAAAATTACTTCAAGGGAGGCAATTTAATAATGAGGATGATCTCTGTGGCTGGCCCAGGATAAGACTTCCCCGGGGGCTTCCCAGGTTTTTAGGATCTGTCTGTAACTTGGGGCAAAGTTCTTTCCACCAGCCTCCTAGAAGGAAGCGAGATGCGTGCTGTCTGAGGGGACGAAGAAGATTTATTCTCTTATTTCTGAGCAGCATGATTTGCTCAGCATTCCCACTGGACATGTCCATGCTTGCCCTTGCAGCTTATCCAAGTGTATCTTTACTAAAAAGCACAGTGGATGGAATTCTAGCTCTACTGACGCTGATGGCAAAAACTCCCAAGTATTTTTATAAAACTCGTCTGGTATTAATTTCCTGAGTCACGCTACACTTTTGGTCATTATTTGGGGGAAAAAATAAAAATCTGCACAATAACTTTCACGACCAGATGGGAAAACTATTACAGTACAGGAAATAAATCTGGTATGGGGTGTCTATGCATGCAATCTATAACTCAGGGGCATTATAGAATAATTCTCTATACTGTAGAGATATGTGAATCAGTATAGAAGCAATCTAACTGAGGTAGTACAGGCACCTACCCAGTCAAGAGAGTTTAAAAGTAGTTCAGATTTCTGTGTGCTTTGTACATTATGCAGTGAAGCCATTCCCTTGCTAACAAAAAATATTTACATTAAACCCCTTTTATCAGGATCATATGTAAGCTTAATTATAATGTAAACATAATCTTACGTTACAACAAAGACTTCTAATTGGATGTTATAAGAAAGGCTTCTTTACTGGTTTACTACAAATCTGCTCCACCTCTTCTTACTATCTGTGCTGTGCTGGCAGCAGATAACTCTTTTTTTTTAGAAGAAATAGGATTTACCAAAAATGTTTCTCAGCCCAGCATTATTTCTACTTTAAATCAGAGACCTACAGAAAGAATTGAAAGATGAAGACCTATTCCATAATTTGAAAAAAAGCCATGCTAAAAGTATTGATAAAACAATAGGAGAAAAATAAATCAAGAAATATCTCCCAAGTCTAGCATACAGTGTGTTTCACTGTTCCAATACAATATAAAAGAGAAAGTTGGTACAGAGCCCAATTATTGCCTTGAGTGCAGTATCAGTATTGCTCATGTCTTCGAAGAACTCTCTGATATTTCCACTAAGTTCATAAAGCTACTGTAAGCTGCCTAAGAACTGATAAAGAACTTCACTTTCTGAGACAAAATGTGATGTCCACATCAGAAACAGCTGTGTTAGGAGGTTCTGACAGATTCCTCTTGTCCCAAGGGTCATTTCTTGGTGAGGTATATTTGTTCCTATCACTAAAATGCTGCAGGCAGAACCCTCAGCTTGCACAGGTGCTTTGTGCAGACTTGTCAGGGAGCAGCCTGGGCATCCTAACCAAAATTTATGTCCTAATTTCAGGGTAAATATGCCATAAGCAGCCATTTCCCCACAATGTGGCTCTGGAATCTTCTAGCCCAGAAGAGTGCTTGAGCTGCTGAAGGTGTAGGCAAATCCAAGCAACCAGCATGGGTGTGTGTCATGTAGGAAAACTCCAGAGGAGTTACTGTCAGAGGGATCCCTTCCTGGTGTCCCGATTTTGTACTTAATCTTCTAATCTTTGATGGCTCTAACTGCTAGAAATAGGGAGGACCGCCCCTTTGAGCTGCTGCTGACAAAGGATGAAATATGGCAGTGGCACAGCATAGCAACAGAACTGCCAGTGCTGACAGGAATTACAAACTCTGTAGGTTCTGTAGGCAGCATTTGAACCGCAAATACAAACACTTAGCATTAAATGGAGCGGGGTACGAACGTGAAGAGTTCAGACAGGAACAGGGAAGGTGCATAGGTTGAAACCCCAAGATATCTCAATATCTCTCTATGAATTGACTTATATAAAACTTCTGGAAGAGCTAAATAAACATACCACATCAATACTTCTGTAACTCTCACCTGGAATGTCTGCATTCCCATTTTAGTTCTGACATTCATTCCCTTTGTGCCCTTGACGAGACAATTAACAGTACCAAGTTAGACCACCTGAATTCATGCCACAGAAGTCCTTATTCTGCAAACAAAGAAGGGTTGCAACTTGCTTTAATATTTTCACTCATAAAAGCAAGAGATTATAAGAATAATATATATCCTTCCTGCTCCCAGTTGGGTTATGAGATTTAATGTTTTTCCAGTTCTTTGAAGATGTAAAGATTGACACTGAAATCAAGTATTTTTGATAAGTTGCTTATTTGCCATAAAAGGCAGCATGATGATCAGAGATATTCTGCAAGATGATCTATTACCTCATCTTAATGTAGGTTTTCTTAACAAGGTGTAACTTACCTTGTATAACTGAGTGTTGGAGAAGGAAACACGGTGGGAATATTTTGGGTACTTCCATATCTGGTAGCTCATAAGCCAAGACAGATTTTCTTCTAGACAGGCAGAGTCGTCTTCTTGCTCATACTGGTCCCACTACTTCGGTAGCTCTCATTCAAACAACCCTGCGCTTGGACCATCACCTCTGCCTTTACCTCACTAATGGACTGCTGTATCTCAAGCAATAAGAAAAATATACAGATTTTAGGGGATTTGAATAACATCACTCAAACTGCAATGATTCTCCTGAATACCTGAGGCAGTGTAGCCTTTCTGGAGCAACGTTCTCTGCTCAGGCTGATACATACATGCAAGCAAGACAACAGACAATGTTTCCTCTTCCCTATAACATACATTTGGCCAGCCTGATTCCACCTAGCTTGTGTGCTTCTGAAATATTATCCTTGGAGATAAGCCCCTGAAGTGTTAGATCAGATGGTCATGAACAAAACCCCACGATCCCTCACACGAAGTCAAGAATGCTAGCACTGAGAGATGCTCAGAGAGCACCTAAATCTCAGCTTTGGGAGGAAAAGTACAAATAATGGTTTCAACAACAGCTAGAGAAATCAGTTACCAAATGCCCCTGCCATCCCCAAGCAACCCCACCGCCCTACCTCCTCTGTCAGGGGCGTCCCCACCCATCCTCAGTACACTCAGGGAACCTTTTTGCGTGATTTTGCATATTTGTGCACTTTCATATGTGTTTCAGTTTCTTTCTAAAATACTCAGAACTTCTTTCAAGTCACAGGTCTGTGCCAAGTTCAGCATGTCTGAAGACCACGGGCATAACAAAGGAAACTGGATAAATTGATATTAAAGGATTTCAGTTTTTACAACTGACGCTGTACAAGAAGAGCATGTAGCTAAATTAAGAAAGGGAACAACATGCAGTGGTGAACTTATAGAAGCCTAAGTTCTAGGCTGGAAAACCTGACTCTTAGCAGTTTTCCTCTGAAATTCTCACAATTTGTGGTCCATGTTCTCTACTGTCCATTCTACATCGTTGCTCTTCTAACCTTGATAATGAATTTTTCAAATTCCTTGATTGCAGTCTGGAATAGCCCCTACAGTAAAACTTGCAAACCAAAAGGGTTTTCTTTTTGCATATGCATTAAATGCTCCATATGTAGAAAGAGAGCTTGGAACAGGCTGTCAATCTGACTTCAGTACTACTCAAACTGTCTTAATATTATGTCTTAGAACTTTGTATTATTTTTGTAAGAAGAGCCTTGCTTCCCTTGCACAATTGCCACGAGATTCCAAGACAGAGTTTTATTACAACAGGTATTAGGTTTAAAGAGCTGAACATAAATGTTGCAAAGGAAAGCACTATCTCTATGCATAAATGTATGCACACATAGGGATGTGTTGATGTGTAAGTGCATGTACGTATATTTATCTGTATATACTCCTCTTTTTGTATATGCCTCCCTCATCCTGCCATCACAATGGCAGAAGGTAATTTTGAAGCTTATTTTAAAACAAAATAAATTGCCTGCTGGCAATTCTATTTTCAAAATGTTTCAGTAAATTGTTTTGTTAAGAGTAACATTATTTTCATCTCACCTAATCATTATTTGTCTAAACAGTGTTTTCCTTTTAAAAATACATTGCTTTATACTACTAGGTTTTGCCAATTTATAAACTTCACTGCCCCTAAACTAGCAATATTGCAGAGCATGCTGATTACATGACTAGATTGGATGTGACTATGCCTGAACTTCCTTCTGAAAATGAGGTCTGAGCTACAAGTTTGTATTGTCCTCACCATGAGCAAAAACAAGAATACAAAAAACACACATATTACCTATTTATGTAAATGAAAAAAAAACCTGCTTACTTAAAAATATGTGTAAAATGCATGTGTTGCTTAAAATTAGCTCTCCAATAAGACATTAATTTCATTTTTAAATCCTCTTTTTTTTTTTCCTCTAAGATACTAGGAAAGCAAGACTTTCAGGAAGGGAAAATGGAGGACTGCTCTTGTACACTTTCTGGGTCCATAAGTTAACTGACAGGAGTTCACTGAGTGTGGCACATTGTTTTCAAACCTGCAAAGGCAAACACAGTTACCATTACTTCCTTAAGCCTGAGTGACCAGGACTCTACATGCTCACTTCCAGAGAACAAGAACCAGGTCCAGATATGTGCATTACATTATTGTGCAGGATGGGGCTCTAATCCTTATTCCAAAGCCCTTCTTTCATACTGCAGCTACATCAAAAGTAGAATTGCAAGAGAGCACAGAAAAGCATAATCCAGAAACACGTGGACTTTCCTCTCAAATTCAAAGGCAGATGCAAATTACAAGCAGTGAAAAATAGGAAGTGCTGCATTCAGCTTTCTGCCCTGGAACACCATGTAGTAAACTCCCAACCACAGCAAGTGCACCACGTGGGACTGTGGTTTCATGAAAGGCTTGCTCCAGCCTTCTGCAGTAGTTTGAACTCAGCTCTTAGTCAGATGTGATATCTGCAGACTCTGTAAATTCCATGGGTGAGGTAATCTGGGTCAAATTATGAAGTAGAAAATCCATAATAATTTTTCTTTTCCACCTCTTTTCCTACCTATATTTGCAAAGACCATTTCATTGTACTTCATCATGGAATTTTTGGAAGCACTTCTTTTTCCTGCTCAGGTTAAAAAAGTTTTAGTAGAACCTCTGAAGGATTCATCCAAATCCTTGACTATAGATTCCTAAAAAGCCAGACATTTCACCTAAGTCAAAGATTATATAATGCTTCAGTCAAATCACAGTTCCTCTCTAGGGTCTACCGAGGAAGCAATAATGGACCATGGCATTTTAAGTAAAGATTTTCCACATACTATCCTGTTCTGCCACAGTTATCCTGTAGTACATCTTTCAACCAAACAGCAGGTGTGAGGTGCCTTCCACATGAATTTACAGGCATACTCTGAATGCTGTAAGTGTTTCTGACACGGTGGGTATTCATTTCCTTTTTTCTTTCTTTTTTCCTGGGGATAGCTGGAGCCGTCGTTGTCATTCATAGCATCTAGCAGCTTCCAATCTGACATAAAATCATTCTTTGCCAATATGAAATATCTGCTGGTCATGATGCATGCTGTTTCTTATCTCTGAAGATGTGAACATGTGTTTCAGATACACACAGCCATACACTGCTATCTCTTAAGGGTGAGTTTCTGAAAAGTGCAATGGATAACAGGTCAATGGATAGCAAAATTATTTTTTTTCTTACAAGAAAAAACTTGTTCTAGTAGAGAGAAGATGCATTCAGGCACTTAATATACACAGATAAGAACAGTACATTGCATTACGAGATCTTTCCCACTCATGTGCCATTAACATTAACCAGAAGCATAAGATACTAAAGGCTTAGATGCAAAAGGAAAATGTTGCTGCAAACCACACACTAGACACCCACACAGTTCTAGAAGTATCAGTGTGATACACAAACAGTATTGAAACAGAAAAAATATTGTACTGTATTCAGGAGCATCTGGTTTCTTAGAATGTTATAAATGGAAATATTTTATTTAAAAAAGAAATACATCAAAATATATGGAAAAAACCATACATGCATAGTTTACAGTAAAGTGTCATCCACATGGGATGCCTGCTGCTACTTGTCAGACCTGCTTCAGTATGACTAGGCACCTCAGGGAAGTTTTTTACATAAGACAGGTGGTAGAAGAGTGAAAGATGGAAAATTAGGGTGATAATGATGGCTAGCAGGGCAGAGTATGAAGCAGCTGACAATGCAAAACCAAGACAGTAGGCAGACCAGCACAGATAACAAACTCTTACTCTCTGTACATATATTTAATGTCCATGTGTGGTGGATGTATATATCTACAGGTGAAAGGAATAATCTCAGATTTTAGGCATCATAAGCATCAATGCTAAATATATGTTCTTTACTATATTACATAGCTATGGATATAGATATTCACATTTATAAGCGTTCTATGATCCTTCTAAGATGAGTATCATTGTTTCTACCCTGGAATGCTTAAAAGTAAATGAATGGCAATTGCACTTCAGTAATGTATTCTACCAGAGAAATTAAAACTAGACGTGCCCATCAGGGTAAAAGGCAGGTGCTACATTATTTACATCATGCCTCCAGTGGAAATCACCTAAAAAATTTCCAAATGGCAGAAATTTTCTCAGTGATTTACTTGCTAATAGTATTTATTTAAATTAAAATCTGTTTTCTTTTTGGTAATATCTGAAATTTTATTCTGCCTTCCTTGGAATACCAATACAGTAACAAAGACTTTGGAATAATAGAATGTACAATAATTGAACTTTGGTATTATAAGTGTTATATGGAAGCCTTGAAAAAACTGTTAACTTCTCTCAATTAGAGTAAAACATAGTTCTTCTTCCAGAGAATTCAGCTACAGATGCAGAAGTGATAGAGAGGTATCATCATTTCTGTCCTAAAATGTTTTTGCTGTCCTCCCTTAAAAGTCTATGTTGATTTAAAGTTCTTTTCCCTCACAAAATCTTTATGGTAGCGAGATAGCATAGCTTTCAGGTTTTATCTTGCCATATGTTTCAAGTTGTGTTCTTCAGTCTGCATCTGCTGAGTATCTGCTAGGGTAGGGCTACAACAT
>WEIT01025432.1:265939-297198 GCA_013389985.1 Dryoscopus gambensis
GCGGCGGGGCAGCCCCGCTGTCGGTGTCCCCTCCGCGGGCAGTCCGCTGGGGCAGCGCGGGTCCCGCGCCTGCGGACAGCGCTGCGTGCCTGAGGCTGCTCCGGCTGATCGGGGTCGCGCGGGTAACTTCCCTTCCCCTCCCCGCTCCGTAAAAGCGCTCTTGAGGCGCTGGGGAAGTAGGAAGGCGCAGAGAGTGCTAAATACTCTAATTGTTCTGGGAATATTTTGGCTAGGAGGTGTTTGTAGGCTTTGTTTTGTAAATATTGAGCGTGAAAGTGAAGTCTGAGGGAAAAGCTGTGAAGTGAGGAGTTCTGCATTCAGCGCGGGGACCGTCTCATTATTCTTGTAGAAAGAGCGTCAGCCTGTGGTAAAATTTTGTATTGCTTTAAGAAATGGCTTTGCCTCTATGTGCTTTTGCAACAAGAGAGGGTTTGCAGAAGTGTTGGAGTTGGTGGTGGTTTTTCATTCCTGGCCTCTCCCTGGTTGTTACGTGCTCTCCAGTTAACCATTAACAGCCAGCATGGTCTTGTCGAAGTGGAAGAGAAGAGCAGACCTTTTTCACTAGATCCATTTATGCTTGTGTTTTGCAAGCTCCAAGTAGAAAACTAGCTACAACCGTAAAATAAAGCTGCTGAATCTGTAATTTCAAACAGAATAGTAAAAAAGCTCCAGACGAACTCAACAGCAATGTTGGAACCGTAAGCAGTGTGTCAGGCTGTGCTGCTAGGCTTTTGCTTTGGCAAATACAGTGTATAATCACTGCCGGACATAATAAATATTAGTCCCGGTGGCAGAGCTTACAAAGAATACTGGTTGCTGTGATGCAGAGAAAGTGTTCAGGAAAGAGTGTTCATTTTAGGAAATCTTAAAGGCATGTGGATTATCAGAGGGATAAGCGCCTCAGCTTCTAAGAAGCAAGACTTGGCCCCTGTGGAGAGATTTAGCTCAGTAAATACAAAATGATCTTGCTGATTGTGTGACTGTCTACATTTTCTGTTTGAAGAAAACATGAAATCATAAAATATTTTATCTCAAAGGTTGTGTTGATGAAGCTGTATAAAAAGATGGGACTTGACTACCTATGATCTTAATAGATTATCAGCAAAACCATTTAACTTGTTCTTTCTGCTCTTCATTCCTTCCTTGCCTCCTCAAGGAGAAGCTCAGGCTAAATGCAAGGAAATGCATGTGGGGAGAAACCAGCCCCACCTCAGCTTAGAAACTTTCCCTGAAGTACTGAAAATGCCTGGAAAGCCCAGTAGTAGATTTAAGCCTCTAGTTCTCTGTTTATTCTGAGGAATATAAAGGATACTTAGAAATTAAAATACCTATAAAAAAGTCTTGGTATTGCTGTAGTTTTTCTTCCCCCTTGCTATCTCAACTATTTTAGATGATAGCTAATCTGCTATCATCAAAACGAATTCTAGATATATTACTCTGTCATGGTGCTTGGCTTTTGGGAGTTCCATTTGAGCTTTGGATATGGAAAGCTGTAGATGAGCTATTAAAAGCATATTAAAAGTTTATGTGCCTCAAGTGTAAATATCTCTGGCAATATTCAAGATGGACTGGAGATCTTTATTAGAAAATTTGGATTTGTTTCTGCATAGAACAACCTGCCTAGGAAGATACCCATCTTAAAAAGAGAGAGAGGGTCCAAATACGCAGTTGGTACTAAGAGACTAACTCTAGGTCAAACTAAGAGAGAACACCGATTATAATCTCTAGAGGAAATGGCTGTATGTGAGAAGAAAGTCAACTCTTAATCAGGAGCTAATCATGACCTTTGTAAAGCTTTTTCCTCCCTTTGCTTTCTGGTGGATTGTAACAATGAAGCTCTTAGTCTCTCGTGTTATTACTCTATGTGTTACATATTGCCATATTGCCTAAGCCTAGTGAGACTGAAACGTGTAATCTTATTCACATGACACTCGTTGTGTTCTCACCTCTGACTACGTTTTTTCCCTGATATATCTGGTGTGACTTTGAGCTAGGGAAACTGGATTTCTATATTAAGATCTGGAGTTCACATGGGTTTTCTGAAACTGAAGTCAGAAAACATTTGCACCACATATATATATGCTTCAGTGGGCCATGCATTTGTGGTCCAATATACAGGTAACAAACCAGACTCATTCCTAAGTGAGTTATAAATTGTTAAATTGATTGCTTTGGGAAGCATTTGATATATTTCGGTTTTTTTTTTTCTTTTTTGGTATAAAAGTCTTCCAACAGAAACTATTTTTCTTGTGCTCTCCCCTCTACTGTTGGGTTTTTGGCGCTCAGAAGGCAAAGGGCAACAACAGAAATCACCTAGGTCTGTAAATCCTTGAAATTTCAGCCAAGTGATTTTTATTGAAGAAAATATGTGTTGTTATGTTTATGAAAGAAATATATCTGTCTCAAGTCATATTTAATTTCAAGATATTTTATTGTCACTTTTCCACCTGTGTAAGAGTAATCCCCTTTCTTAGAGTACCATCCATTCTACTTCCTGAAAGTAACCTGGGTTGTTAAAATTATTTATGCTGGGATTATATATTACCTTTCTTTGTAACAGAAGTCATGTGTTGACTTACTTCCAGCAGAAATTTTTGGGGAACAGAATCTCTAAATATTTATGCAAGATGATACATAAAGGGGAAAATAAAATAGCATTAAATGTTTTCCATAATGCAAATTACATCTGTGTGATCGGGATAAAACTGTCTTCTCTATTTTCTTGCAAGTATTTTACTTATGTAGTGTGGTTTATAGTCTTAACCTGTAAGAGCGCTCACTGCAGATTTCCATGATGTCATACCTGATTCCAGAGGAGATCCTTCTGATCCATATGAAAACAAGCATTTCTGTAGCAGCAATAGCTTTAATATATTGGCTGCTCATACCATATCGCACCATCATGGGCTTTTTTTGGTTCCTACCAGAGAACTTTCTGGAGAGTATTTTTTGGTCAAAGTGGTTTTGGACTGCTTGGGTGAAACAAGCAGGTTGCTGAATAGGAAACTGACTACAGAGGAGCCCCACCTCTGTATATCTTTTAAGCCTTTTAATACCGGTGAGACTGAATGTGCTTATTTTGTAGGAGCTGTAATTTGTAATTCGATCTCCTGACACTAGATTATCAATATTCAGCCTCCCCTTCTTGTGATCTGTACTACATGACCGTAACATGATGATCACAGATAGGCTGGCTCAAGGTCTGGTCTCCAGTGCGTGTTCCGTTGCTGTTCCACACACGGGAGGTTTGTGGCTTTTCTTAATACTACCATGCTGATTGTTGAAACTGTTTTTTCACATCACTAATAGTATGGTTTCTTAGTATAGTCTTGGTTAGTTCTGCCAGCTCTGATAGGAGGATAGAATTTACATATTGATTTTTACCATATCTTCAGGCTCTCTCTTCAGTGCTACTCAAGGTTCCT
Organism: Dryoscopus gambensis; assembly: GCA_013389985.1. NCBI lineage: Eukaryota > Metazoa > Chordata > Aves > Passeriformes > Malaconotidae > Dryoscopus > Dryoscopus gambensis. Next base: position 269,365 of record WEIT01025432.1, read on the forward strand.
CTGGGTTGGCTGGTGTGTAGCTTTTTCCTCTGGTAATACAGTAATTTTTTACTTAAAAATGTATGTAAACTGCAAGGCCACATTTGTAAGAGAATTGAGGACCTGTTGCAATATTCTGATTTCTCTCAAGTTCCTCTGTCTTCAAGAAAAATAGTTACGCTTCCATGCACTGATGCTCAAATGAGAGACTCTTAAAGAACTGTAAATGCTGTAGGGTGATAATTAGAAATGACTCAAGCAGAACGTGATTTTTCCAGGAAAACCTGAATATTAACAACTCCCCTTGATATGAAATGGTTGAGTGTTATCTTCTCAGAAGACAAGGCTTTGACCTACATGTTCTTTATCTCAGTATATTTTCTTTAATGGGAACAGGATGAATATTAAAGGAGGCTGTACATTTCTGCCTTTAATACACTAGAAAAGAAATCTCCTCATTTAGAGAGGAGATTGCAATATACCTTGTATTCTGACAGTCCACTACAGTCAGTGATCAGATCAAGTTTCTTCCTTCTTTTTCTTCTCTGGTTTTGTTTCCTTTTTCTTCCCCAGTCTGTTTTATTGAGGATGGCTTGAATCACAATCATTCCTACACCAGTGGATGTTAATCTACTGCTCCAAACTGTTGGCCCTTTTGAGGAATTTCTGCCTAGCTTAAGATCAAATTGCATTCATTATCATGCATATAGGTCTTCTGAAAGACAAATAAATAATTAGTTATTAAAACACTGCTGCTTCTGCTGAACTAGTATTTTTATTGTTGATGAGAAATATGTGTCTTTTGGGAGGTAAAAAAATGGGAGAAAGTGATGAAATAGTGTAGAGAGCAAGACAGAGCACCTGCAGCTTCAGGGTATGATTTTTAGAGGTTATCAGGGGTTAGAACAGTTCTGTAACAGTTCTGTTTGGTTAGAAAGCATTTGAAGTGCTTTCAACAGCAATGGAAATACTAAGCTGTTCCCTTGATAAGAAGTAAAAAGAGAAGTCGGTGATTTAATGAGTGTTTCAGCAGTCTGTATATGCATATATTTTGTTTAGGTTGTGCTCTGTATATTAACCCTTGTTGTGAAGAAAAACTTCAAAAGCTTGAACTGCATCTGTGTGTTGTGTTTTGTGCTGTGGTAGCACCATCTGTAGCACCTCCTGGCATCGTTAATCGTGGGTAGTGGTCACAGCAACTTTGGACCTGAGGGAAAACACTCAAATAGCAGCCAAGGACAGCAGAAATCCCCAGGGCTGGAGCCATGGCAGGCAGTGACATTTTGGCACGTGTCATGGGCTCTTGTGGGGTGGCTGTCCCCTTCCCTTAGCTGTCTCTTGAATGCAGTGTACATGATGGGTCCCAGCTGCCCAGGCTGGAAGGTTTTGGGTTTTTAATAGAACATCGATTCTGACCATAGTTGGCATCTTTTAAACTTTGAAGAGATATTGGCAGCTAATTCAATAGAGGGAGCTCCGCTACCTTACTGTTAGAAGCGGTGCGTCTCAGCTTTTCCCAGACCTTTGGCTTCAGCCAGAAAGTTATATTAAAAGTCTTTGTTTCTTCAGCCTGTTTTGTAGTGCTAGGCTTTGTTACTGAAAGCATCTTACTTTCATCACAGTCTTCCTGTTTCATGAAGGGGAAGGAAGGACAAATCCGAATCACATACTAGGCAGACCCAGAAAGATGACTCAATTAGAGATAGTTCTCTTTTGCTGCAAGGCTTTGGGTGTTTTAGATGGGTGTTTTACACTACAGAATCAGGTTTTTAAGTGACACTTTCTTGTTGGAGAGGCAGGTGGTGAGATTCATGGAGAAGCCCCAAAAGAATCAGAATAAAAAGGGGGGATTTTCAGGGATGGAATGGGCCAAGAGTGGTGTGGCATGAAATGGAGTACAAGCAGGATAAGGAAATTATTGTACCAGACTTGCTGTTGTGGTGAGAGAAAGCTACAACATTTCCAGTAAAATGTTAGGTAGGACACTTGTTTAAAAAAATCTGTTTTTTCACTAAGTTCTTCTAGGATTTTTTTAAAGGAAAAGTGGAATATGTATGTCATTCTATAAATATGGTCAATGTAAAAGAAGCCAGCTTAGGTGTGTGCTGGTATGCTTTTAACCCATTCCATGTCTCTAATACAGAAAAGCATACGTACAGAAAGCTGATGAGTGCTCTGTAAGCTTAGGATTTTATATTTTTTTGAATACTTTCCTTTTTAAAATAATATTTCTTATCAGATTTTTTTGAAACTAAATATGAAGTCCAATTAAAGAACAGCACTTCTAAAAAATATTCTTTGAGTCACCTTCAAGTAAGCTTGCAATGAACTCAGCATTATTCTTCAATCAGATGAATCATGGATAAATGCCCTTTATCATTTCACTTGCTGCAGAAGTTGCGTTTTTTAAATCCATTTTTCTCCAATTTAACTAAAGAAAATAACCATAGATATTGGATAACAAAATAGATATAGCTTGTGTACAGCTTGATTTAAGTGTGGCGTTTTATATACAACTGCCTTATTTCACGGTTTGGTTGTTTTGCCTTTTTTAGGTGAGTTTTTGGTGGGGTGAGTTTTGGGTTTGTTTTGTTTTGNATTGTTGAGCTGAGTGAGTTTTTCATCCAGACCAGGAAGAATCCCTGAGGCTCATATTTTAGAGGGTGGGCACAGTTTATCTCTGGGGTGGAACGGTAAAGGTTCACTTAAGAGTCTGTAACTGGGTGCCTTACAGAGAAGACATGTTTAACTGGGCTTAAAAATGGGCAATTGAATGCAACTATGAGATCTCATAGTTTTTTGTGAGAAGCTGTTCTTTTAATTGCACTTTTTGAATTATTTTGCTGTTGATGAGATGGCTAATCTATGCATTTTTCCCTCTTGGCATGGAATTTTATTTCATGAAATGTACAAAGCACCATGTGTTTAGCAAAGTGAGTTCTGTGACTCATCCACATAAAATCATGGCTTGTTGGTTTATTCTAGTTGTTCTGGAGAGTAGAGATGAACTTAATGGCCTTTACCTATAAAATCATACATGGAACAGGGAAAGGACAAATGGAATATTTAGGCAGGATTTGGGGAACTTCAGTGTAGCAAAAGCAACTTCAGAAGAGAGAAGAATGCTGAATCAACTTCTTCATTCTTGATGCAACACATCAAATGCTTGCATATGGAGAGGATGATAGCATATGTATTATCTTAAAATCCACACAGTGACACCCCATTATGGGATTTTCTTTCTAAAACTGGAGAAGGTGAAAATTTCTGACACTGACAGCAAAGTAGTGTCCTGACAACTGGTGATGTAAATCCAGAAGGCATTTGCATCTTACACTTGACAGCTTTAAAGGTTAGCGAGGGGATAATTTTTTCAAATTTAATTCATGACTGAGATTTTTGTCAAGTATTGTTAATATTGCTCTTCAGTTTTCAAACTGCTGTGCTACTTGCTGCTAATCTTGAGCCCTGCCTACACACAGAAGCAGTAAGGAAGTCAGTGATATGAATGTCCCAGCAGCTTCCAGTTTGAGTGAATGATGTTTCCTACTATTGTGTTTCTGCACAGACAAGAACTTAGTAATGCAGAGCTTTACCGTTAGTAAAGTAATTCTAGTAATTATGGTTAGTAATGGAGTCCTGTGGTTTGAAACAGTCATCAGTGTATGAGTAAATACTGACAGCTACTTTGCATTGCATAAATTTACAATTTGCACCTTTTTTTCCTCAGTATTTTTTGTTTTGTTAAATATTTAAAACTTCTAGAAAACGGTTTGCTCTGGTAGTTTAGCTCTTGACGTGGTTTCTGTAATAGGACTTTTGGAGGGGTTTCTATTCCATAGTTCAGTTTGACCTGGCACATCACACTGCTGTTGAATGATGCAACATGTTCTGCTTTAGCTTTGAAGTTTAAGTCCTTTACCCTCAAGATTTAACCCCAGTTAATGTGAGGTGCCCCACAGCAGCAAATTCCTAAGTGTCTACGTGAATCCTGCAGTGTGGCTTCTGGAAGTTCACCTGCAGGCTTGGTAAGGGTCAGGTTCTGGTATTTCATCCAGACTCCCTTGTGTCTGTGGGTCATTTCTGTCACTTTAAGTACCCTGGGGTGTTAAATCCAAAACTTCTGCACAGCTTCCAGGGGCAGCAGGGGGAGGAGTCTAAAACTTTTGAGACAGTGGGAAATAAGTGGTTTGTTGCAAAGGTGACTACTGTGTATTTAGAGGCAGGTTAAACATTTCTTAGTAGATGCACAGAATATTTTGGCATCTTCTATGCATCCTAACATAACGTATTGCCTGCTCTGTAAGAAAGTTCTTTCCTTATTTTGAAAGAGCCTTAAGCCCTTGGTATCTGCAGCCAGAAGGAAGGCAAACTTTACGGCCTGTGTATAAAACTGCTGGTCTATCAGAGGGCTGTAAGAGATGCATTGTGTCTGCCCGAGAGCCAAAGGGATAGGAGCAGGGGAAATGAGAATTGTGGGTTTTTTCGGAGGTGTTGTGGGAGTGGGAATGTAGCTGGGTGTTGGGGCATGCTGGCAGTGTTTGGCTCTGCAGAGCCTGCTGGCTGTCATCATCCTGCAAAGAGTGCTTGGAGTGCTGCTGCAGCCACCAGGGCAGCACAGCTCGGCGTGGGGAGCTTTGGAGTTCTCTTGGACAGCGTGCAGCTCAAGAGCCAGCAGGCAGGAACTCCTGTAATGGTGGCCACCTGTAGGTCCATGGTGGCTGTTTCATTTCCACTACGTGAGAGAGAAAAGATCTCTATTCCTCTGAAGCATGAGAAATTCCTACCTTTTTCTGGGGGCATGCTGACTCCTGACCTACTGCTTACTTGAGAAACATCCCACTTTTCTTCCGCTCTGAATGGTGCATGGAGCCCTCTGTGGGTCACTTTTTAATCATTATGTCCATCTGCAAGTACAGCAGTGATAAGGAAAGATGGGTTTCAGCACACCCAGTATGCTCACAATCTTTGGCTCTCTTTCCATTGCATCAGTGGCACAGGGCATAGAGGAATGAATAACACAGTGTGTTTCTTTAGTGAATGCTGAATGGCCGAGTGTGAGCTGCCAGCAGCTTTATCCAGAAAGAAGGGGGGTGTTGGGAGGAGTGCTATCTGCACCCAGAGGAGGAGAGGCAGGTGAATCATTTCTAGCTGGAATGCTCAGTCCAGTTTTATTAGATGTGGGAGTAGTTTTGAAGGCTGAAGTTGATGGCTCAGTCCAAAAGCTTGTTAATTTTTCTGGGCAGAAGTAATGCATTCAAAGTGGTTCTCAAAATTATTTATTTTAGTTTTACATTTAGTTACTCCTGAGGGCCACATATGAGCTTCACACTGGAAATTTTGTGTATTTATAAAAACTTAGCCCTCTTGGTATGGTGGGATGCCTTGTTTTAGGTGTAGATTCTAACTCAGAAAAGTAACATCTGTAGGTTACTTTTACTTGTATTTCAACTGGTTTCTAGCCTTCCTGTGAAGCATCATCATCTGTAAACAGCAACAATTGTTCTGGGAAGCTTTTCATATAAGCATGAGAGAGCAGAGAGCTGAGCATGTGGGGACCATGACTCCTTGTGAGGAGGTGCTCTTCATGCAACAGAGTCAATATTTGCTACTTTTTTGGACATGCTGTACAGTACAGATTTTTTTCATAACCTCAGAAGGAGGTTGGTGGCTCACAGACTGCAAGTTCTGTGACAGTGTGATAAACTCTACATAAAACTTGAAGGGACCCTGTTAATTAAAAATAGATGCTTTAAAGGGAATATTGCAATGAAAATCTTCATTTTCTTGCTGAAACTTTTCATGATGTCTGAAAGGGTTTTTTTAGTTGTCTTTTAAGTCACTTCTAGTTCTTTTTTTTGCATTTTCTTTTCCTTCTTTAAAGCTGAACTGTGTCTTTAGGGAAGGATAGCTACTAGAAAACCAAACGTTTTATTGGGACTTGCATTAATTCCAGGTGTGAAGTTATGACCCAAATCTTTCATCTGCTAATAAAATGCTAAGCTCCGCAGTTTTCCATTATCTTCCTCAACAGCAACTTGAAAGTTAAAAGTTTCTTTAAAACTTTTCCTCTGGTCAGGGAACACTGAGGACTGGATGTGGATTTGGAGTTGGATGGAGGGTTTTTTTCATTGGTTTCTTTGGTTGGTCGGTTGTTTTGTTGTGGATTTTTTTTTCCCTATAAGTATAATTTAATGAAAGAGGAAATTGATCAATGTTCACTGAAAAAAGTGGCACCATATGCCAGGCTTTTCAAACAGTCATATTTGTAGAAGTTGCTGTGAGCTGGGACTGACAGTGGCTGAGGAGAACCATTTTTCCCTTGGACGTCAGCACTCCTGGGTTATTAAGTCAGGGTGGAAGTACCACAGCATACAGTTCATTTGAAATTATTTGAGTGATCTCTGGTACGTTGGTGGTATTCAAGTTTTATGTTTCTTGTGGCATTTTCTTGAAGCTATACTTCAAACATAATGGACACTTCATGGCCTTTGGCTGCTTTGTAATGCTTTAGTTGCAACTGCAGGGCTGGATAATTTTGTATGGTCTGCTTCTGCAATGGATGCACATCCTTGGTAATTTCTGTGGCCAATAAGCTGTTGGTGAGTCTGGAATGCTTAATCCTGTGCAAATTATATCTGCAGATATGCCAGGTGAATTGTAGGTTGAAGAGCTCTCCCAGTGTCACGGGTGGCTGAACTTTGCCATGCAAGGCTTGGAGCAGGGAAATTACCTTGTGATCAGAACCTGGACAGCACATGTCCAGGTCAGAAAGCTCAGGGAAGTCCAGCTCCCAACACCATTTGCATCAGGAGTGGCAATTCCTGTGAGACACTGTTTATTCCCTGTATTGCAGGAAGGGACTAGGCTGAATGTTTTGTGACTCTGGAGGCAGCCTGACAGTGTCAGTCAGTACCACCGGCTGCTGCTGCAGCTGAGGAGCACCAGTGTCTGTGATCTAGCCTTGGACTGAACACTTATGTGGGCTTTAACTGTGCTTTCTAGGTGCTGTATTTTGTGTATTGCCACATGTGATCTCTTCTGCTGATGACACACGTGGGTGGAAGTTTAAAATTTTGTAAAGAGAGTGGGATGCTAAAGCTGTGCTTTACTGCCATTTTATTTGGAGGGGAGTCTGAACCTGACTTTTCAAAATCATAAGAAAGAAAAGAAGATGCAAAGATTACTTAAATTCTTACCCTCCATTTTTTATTCTTTCAGCAGCTGAAGTTTAAGAGAAAAGGTCTAGATTTCTGGTTTAAAGAAAGCAAAATAACATAATAGAGGCCTTTTTGATTTATAAATAGCACTTGAACATCAAAAGATATTTGAGAAAGTTTCAGACTGAGGAATAGAAATTTTTTTTTTGCCAGCATATTGTTTGCTTAACTGCACTGTGCCATTGACTAGTGTATGTCTCTATGCTCTGTAGGCTTTAGAGAGTGAAGGCTTTAGAGGTGAGAACAATTAGAGCTGGAGTATCTAGGATTGCAACAGCAGCCCTTTGGATCTTTGACAGGGTGTATTAATGTGTATACTTAAAAGTTCACTTTTCTGCCACTGTTCTGTAAGCAAATATTTCTGACTGGAGCATTTACAGACTAGAAAGAGAAGTTCGCTGTCAGTAGCAATGATCGGGCCAAAGACACAGATCAGCATCTCTGCAGAGTGGCATACCCAAATAAAAGGCAAAGAACTTACTTACAGCATGTTCAATCAGGTATATCCCTAAAGCCTGTGAAAAGAAATAATATGGAGAAGGGTCTTTGCGACGGAGACTGAGAAGGATACAATGTCATTTGGGAAGCTGGCACAGAAGGGACAGACAGTGTGGGGACAGGAGGAGCTGCAGCTGGCGTGTGCGGGGCTTGCATGTCTTGTGGGTGCGAGTTTCTGGAGAACAGTCGGCTGAGTCTGAGGGGAGCCCGGCTTTCGGATCGGGGTTGTCATGTCCCCTACTGCTGCAGAGACAGTGGGAGGGGGTGTTGGTGGTGGAGAGCCTGGGGTGGGAGAGCAGGCAGGCCGTGGCAGGAGGAAGGAAGCAGAGAGCCCTGGCAGAGCTGCACAGAGCCACCGTGTGCTGCCTCTTCTCTTTACGTGGATGGGGGAGGAAACTCCTCTGCACAGAAAAGGCAGCTGGATTTGGGCTTGCAAGTGAAACAAGTTGTGACAGGAGAGCAGAAAGCATTCTGGAAAACGGCAGGGTTGAGGAGAGCCCCTGATCAGAGTATTTTGAGGGAGAGGAGCAGGGGAGAACCCAATTTCAAGACAGGCAGTGCCTGCCCTCCCCTGTCTGTATCTCCACGTGCTCCCCTGGCTTTGGCAGTCACACCCTTCCCTTTCACCTGCCGTAATTTAGCTGGATGTCCCTCTGGGTAAGGATCGTGTTACTGCCATGTCACCGTGCTGTTCCCTTTTTGTCAGCCACACAGTTTGGTGTTCTTTCCTGTCTCAGGAAACCACCTCTGCTTCCCCACGGGGATTTTGCAAAGCTGACACATCCTTCCACTGGGCATACGTGGCCTGTGCTCATAGGGCAACCCCCTGGACTAACGCACCCTTTCTAGACAGCCTCCCTTCTCCATCTAGGGGTCAGGACAGATAAACTGAAAAGCTCTTCATACTGACAGTCACTTTGGGGGGAGGCCCTGAATGATTTCTTCTAATCATCATAAGAGTCTTGGTGTATGAGGTAATGTGTCAGGGAAAGGGTGTCATGTGCTGAGCATAATCACTGGGTGACCTAAATGTCTGTCTCTGTCCTGTTGGGCTATCAGATGTTCTCTGGAGTGACTCACACCTTACACTTTGGGCATTCAAGATGGTCAAGAAGCTCTCACTCCTGGAAAGAAGCAGCCAATGTTCTCACAATGCATTTTTACCAATTTTACCAATTCTGAAGAAATGTTGTTTAATAAGAACATTGTAATAAATACAGATATATGACCCACTGCTGCTGAAATTGCAACAGTCAGCCGTTTTTCTGGTCTAAGCCTGTTCATGCTGTGTCTGGACTGAGGTGGGGAGAATCAGCCTGCAGTAGTTGACAGATGCTGTAAACCTGTAACAGCACCGTGGCTTGGTCACAAAATCCAGAAATTAAGCCTACACAATAGTTTTGGGCCATGATCCAGCATGTTTGAACACCTAGCTTTGAAATTATTTGTGTATTTCAATATATTCTTAAGGACTTAATTTTTAGGACAGAGATATCAGGGCCCATGCAGTGGGGGCACAGCAGGATACAGTAAACCATAAGTGATGGTGTAGAGGCTTTTAAGGTGCTGGATACTGTCTGTGAGTCATAGTCATAGTTTCTGCTCCTCGCAGTGCATGTTGAGCTATCATGACTTGCAGAGAAATAGTTTAGGTAGGGGACTGATCTAGTTCAGTGTTCCCAAGTCTGATGCAAGTTCATCTCTTTGGCTGACTTTTTAAAGCCTCCATTTTTAAATTGTATACATGTGGGTTTCCCATCTATAAAATATAATATATGAAAATGGATATATTTTTTGTGCCTGTCAGCAGGGAATAGGCGGCTTACTAAGCTTTCTTGAGTATAATTTTAAATTGAGAGAATGCTTCTATATAAACTGAGATTATCTCATCACAATATTTTTATGATAGTTAATTAAAATGTGAGAAAATCCTTTAGAGCAGATTTGCAGTTTTGTGACTTTTATGAGACTTAACATGAGAGATCTATTTTTATAGTTATGCCTTCTTATTAGTTTTGGGATTAGGATATGTTTAAATGCATGGCTATCAAATCCTGTGATTACTTGTTTATTTTGCAGTGTAGACTAATTCAGTTATAGTCTCATTCATGTGTTGTTTGTGTCCCACTTTTTGACGAGATATTGTAGTACTTTATTGTTATTGCTATTTAAAATAAATTCCCAGAATAGTTTTAATTTCAGCTTGTATTTTTTTAAATTTTAAATTTCAGTGAAACATATTTTATTAGCTTGTTGTGAATAATGATCATTTAGGTTGTTCCAGCTCCTGGACATCCATTTTCATTAGACTGGAAGATTGTAAAATGTAAGTGAAGGAAGGATCACTGTGACTAGCTGCAAGAGACTTAACTACTTAAAAAGTTGTCTAGACATAAATGAAATCCTGTAAAATCTTGGCTCTCAGTGCATAAAACTGTGATAGGAAGCAAGACCCATAGAAAATTTACTGGGATAAAGTGGGAGTTATTGAAGACTGGCTTGTGCTCTGTTCCCTTTGCAGTGGACAGGCACGACAGTGGAAGATTGATCTCTAGGCATGGTGCTTTCTACTTGTGCTCAGTCTAAAGAAAAAATGGGCTTAAACAATTTTTTTTTGTCCTGCATTAACAGGCTCATCTGTCATCTGAAATAACACCTAGGAGTTTTTTGCAGAATTTGTCAGTCTAGGAGTAATTCCTTCAGAAATGAATGTGATAAGGATTCAAAGTCCTTTGCCTTGACCTATTTGTGTGAGTGACCATGGGGAGAGACTTGTGCTCTAGGCCAGCAGGAGATTATGCAAAGGAATATGCTCTTCTCCCCCTGTGGGTCATTAAACACAAGCTTTAGGGGGTTTGGGATGATCTAGAGATGAAACACATCAGAGGAGTATTAGGTAGAATTCTCAGGGCTAACTACCCAACAGACTTTGCTCAAGAATATAATGCATGTTTTCCTGATGCTTCTACACCAGCCCAGGTGCAAGCATAGATGTGCTTACGTAAGCAGACTGCACTGTCAAAAGCAAAGCAAGGGAGAGGAAGAAGGGAGAATTGTTATGCTGCCAGGAGATGCTGAGGAGATGCTACACATGCTGATGAGAGCTATGTTTATGTTAGCAGACTATTCTGGTACAGCTAATTAGAATTTGTCTACCAAACTATGCCCTGGAGATCTAGAAAGACAGGATTATGAGATTGCCAGATTTCTGTGACACGGATCTTCTTGGGAGACTTGTGGAACAATGACTAATGATTGCTTCTGACTCCTAGATTCCCTCCCAGAAAAGTAGTAGCTTAAGATAACCTTGTATCTCATTTTATCTGAGGCCGTTTACCCAGTAATAACACTAAATGCACTGAAGTAGTCCATATCATTTTTTTATGGCAATTTGAGTTCAGTCTTTATTCGTAGAGGGGAAAATGGGCAGTGAAACAAACTGTTAAATACAATACCAGCGTTTCACATACAGGCTTTCATACCAGTGCAATTGGATGCATATTGAAAGGGAGAATCAATTATATACCTGCTGTTTATCAGAAGTTAGCAAATAGTAAATGCAGTTTCATTTTTATAATCAATTACCTAGCCCTGAAACTTGTTAGCAAAGGTTAGGAGCTGTAATAATTTTCAGTGAATGCCTACACATTATCTCAGTATATTTCTACATGCTGCATTTTAGGGAGATGAGGGAGAAATGTTTCTTTCCTGAAGTCTTTTAAACTGGCTTCTGAAAGATGAGGGTCAAGGCCTTCAATTTCTAAGCTCGATTTACATTCATCCTACAACAAAGATGATGGTGTGTACTTTCTCATTAGTCAAACACCTTTTTTTTTCACTTGTAAGCACAGATTACTTTACTCTCAGCTTTTTGAATTTAAAGAATGCTTGCATCCCTGCGTGGTTAGCTCAGCCACATCATTGTTCAGAATTTACAGCTAAGTGGGAGAGTAACAAAAGATAACTTTCTTCTTTTTTCATTATTTTATTGTCCTCCAACGTTCTCAACAAGGATCCAAAATTCTTTGTGTGCAGAAGTTATTTGTTGCTGGTGACAGGCTGTGAGTGCATTGTGCCATAAAATTGTCAGTCTTTCAGTCCTGCTAGCCCAGCATTTGCTGTTCATATGAAACCTTTCATGTTCTTATTTTTGAAGTACCTTCTTATCAAACACTCATTTATTTTTGCTCAAATGTTCTATAATTGATGTTTGATTATTGACTCTTCTGTGATGGTATTTCTGGAGGCTTGTGCAGGCTTTGTTTCTGGTTTTCTGCTGGACGGCAGCATATCCTGTCAGAGTTGCATGCCTCTGCACAGCTTACTTCACTGAAATATTTTTTTTAAAATATCTTTTTTGCAATATAATCCTTGGGGTGGTTTTTTTTTATTCTTGTTGGTTTTGGGGTTTTTTGTTCTTGTTGTTGTTTTGGGGTTTTTTTGAAGTTCCTAATATCTGAAATTGCAGCTATCAGAAATGGTTGGATCAAGTTCCTCTGCTAGCCAGATCATGCCCAGCAGGATATTTGATTTGTTTGTATTTCTTGGTTATTTTGCTCAAGATAAAATTGATTTTTGTGAAACTAGGTGTCTTGTACCTCTTTGTTTGTTTGTTTATTTTTTCATGAGCATGGTAAAATCATCTGAAACTGCTTAATATTACCAGTTGAGTTTTTGCTCATTTTTAATTTAAGAAAAAGCATTCTTGCTCTCTTGTTAATTTTATAGTTATTTAACACGACTATTTGTTATTTCTTGTTCAAGGCTAGCTTTCGTAGACCAGTTAGTTTCTGAAGCATACTGTATCACAGTATCCTATTTTTTCAAAGAGCGTTTAATTGGCATTAGTCAGGCTCTCATTAACTGCATTTTCTGTTTCAGTATTATCTTTTCGGTGTAATTGACTTAGTGTCCTGATTGCACCTCTATTTTTAAAAGTGGTGGATAACATTTGAATCTCTGGCAATGTCCAGTCATTTTAAGTTTGTGGAATTTCTTCTTCCCAGGTCCTCACTGAGAAACTCAACTGCCAGCTGCAGATTGCAGCAGCAGTGAAAATGAAAGCATTTCTTAGGTACACTTGATATCTTTATTTAACTCAGAAATCTTTATTTAACTGGAAGCAATGCTAAGAATAGCAACCTCCTCTAGCCTGACTGGCTCGATTCTAGTTCAGCCCTCAGTATCTGTGTTTAGTGGGGCTATTTTTTTGTTGTCCAAGATCATTTGTGTCTTCTCAAGTTGGCCCAACTTTCTGCACAAATTAGTCAGGGAATCCAGACCACACAGATGGTTAAGCAACTCTTCAGTGAGCAGGGGGTTGATTACAGGGCAGGGCAGGTGTCTTCTGGCAGTGGTTTTCTGGGGTGCTGTGTGCCTGGGGCTGTGCGAGGATCCTGGAATGAGCACAGCACTCTGGTGGGGAAAGATGTAGCTGTGGTACTGTGCTAGGAGTTGATTTATGGAGGTGCTGCTCAGTTGCATTGTCAACAAGGCAATTTTCCTTCTAGTTTTGTTGCTACCTTGTGGAACATCAGCTCAGAGGTACCTGTGCCATACAAAAGGGGTTGGAGACTTGCAAGACTGTTTCTCAAAGTCCTGTGGGGACAGGAGAGGGACATAAGAGTGAGCTCTGCCCTTTGCAGAGATAAGAGAAGGGTATTAGAATGAAACTGTGGTTTGTCACCATCACCACCTCGTCCTGGCCAGGTGGGGTTGTCCCTCTAGCAAATGCTGCTGCTGCTGCACCTGAGGCAGTGCTGCTTCAGGGTGCCTGGGGGAGCAGGTGCTGCCTGGTTCGCTGCTGGCCAGGTCCAAGACTCAGTGGAACTCCTTCCTATTATCATCTAAAATGACAGAATGAAAGAATTTAAGTAGCCTGGGAAGGACTCTGTTACTGTGTGAAAGGAGAAATTGGATGGAGGTGGAAAAGCTAAGTGAAAGGTAAAGGAAAAGAAAAGCGGAGGGAATGAGGGCCATTGCAGAACTTTTTTCATAAATTAAAAAAAAAATGCTTACTGACATTAAGTAATAAAGCCCAGGAATAGTTTCTTTGCTTTCTATTTTATATTTTGCACAGCTTATAAAAATGATATAACTGTACTTCATTTATGCCTATCAATAATTGAGTCTGTAATTAAGGCTTTTATTACCAATAAACCCTTGTGATTCTGTGTGTAGTGAATATTATTAAAGCCCATTTTTCATTATAAATTCCTCCTGTTGATCAGTTATTAAAGTGGTATTTTTTAATTTTAAAATAAATGACATACAGCATTCAGTTGGCAATTCTTTTCTCTTTTTTTGTGAACACAGAGTAGAAGAGAGCAATACAACAGAGATGATGATCCAAACTCTGCCATCTCAATTTTTTTGTCTCACAAAGAAAACATGGAATTCTGTTCTTTTTCAGCCTTTAATATAGGCCTTGGGCAGGGCTGACTGAATGTGTTTTAAATTCTCTGTTATTTCATTCCAGTTCTTTGTTTTGGTTTATTCCTCAAAAGCTATGCAAGTTCTAATGCAAGGAAAATAAGCTGTAGCAGAAGTTTTCATAAGCTGGTGCCTGCAGATTAACATGTACTTCTGCAGATGCCTTTTTTCCTTGTGCTTTGTGTCCTATTACTGCAGTGTAGAAACATCCTATAGAAGGAGAAAAGCATAGTGGTGTGAGTGGACTCCTGATCACAGTGTGACTGATTTATCCTTAAAATAAGGAAATAAAGATACTACTTAATTATTTGCTGTTACTTTCTGCATTTTAGTATTGAAAATACAAGTTAGATAATGTTTTGAATTGAAACTTGGTGAAAGAGAGCATACTGTGCTGTACAGCAATGGTTTCTGCTCCAGCATGTGCTGTTTCTCAACATCCTGAACATTTTTCCTCCTACCAAGTAACTTGTTGCTGAAGCTGGAGCTGTTGCTCTGAAGACTCTTGTCTTTAAAAGCAGATCTGTACTTCAGACTTTTTGCTCTTTTCCACAGTTTGAGGAAACTGGGGCCTGACTGTTGGGGTTTGTTTGTTTGTTTGTTTGTTTTTTCATTTTCCTCTCCTTTCTTCCTTTTCTCCTGTCCCAGTCCCTGACAGTCTTGGCTGTTTTATTCCTATTTGAGTACAGCTCTCATATTGCCTTGCCTCATCAGCTGAGGTAATGAGGAGGCACACCACACTACTCTCAGGATGCAGTTTCTAGCTAATTGTGTGCTCTTGAATTGTCCTCTTAAGAGAGTTATTTCCAAGATGGACTATATGTCCCTTTGTAGCCAGTTTCAAAAACACCTTTGGGTGTTAGAAGCTCTAAGGCAGCTGTCCAGTACCTTCTTCAGGCTTTAATTCATTTACATGCTCTGGAAGTGAAGCATCCTGATTACAACTCATCACTTGGAAGGTCACTATAGCAGCTCTTCCAATTAAGTTGTCTGTATTAGTAAAACAGAATTTTTTTTCTCAGATTCTTATTTGACCAACGCTGAAGTCTCTCATGTCTCTTGGGCAGTTGCTGTAAAATGTCAAGAAGAGAAGAAAAATAATGATTTCAGCATGTAATGTACTATTCTTTCAAAACTCCTTTGCTGTCGAATTGCAGGGCTTGTTTAGTGTAGCAGTGGTGTCCTTAGTGGAAACTAGGTGATGTGTAGCCTCTGTCGACCAAAACCAAATCACCTGTCCTGCTGAGGTTTTGCTTGCCTTGTCTTAATTTCTTTGGCTGATCTTAGAAAATGTTTAATTTTTTTCAGTAGTGTGAATTTTCAAAGTGGAATAACTCATATGTTGGTTAAGTTTCACCATTGCAAATGGCCAGGGTTCTTTGTTTTTACTACAGCTAAAAGTGCTAAATAAACAGGGAAGTCCCTGATTATTTCTAATGTTGACAAACTAATTCTCTGCTGTTACAAGGTGGCAGCTCTGAGATCCCTGAGGTGCCACTGAGATCCCTGTGACCCAGTATCCACCGTGCATGTATGTAACTTCTTTATTAAAACATTAAACTAGTGAAGTTCTGTACTCGTGTAGTTTAAACACAAAATGACTTTAAATTATACATTTTTACGATTGTTTCTCTCTCTTCTTGTCTGGCAGGAAATCTCTCCTCTAGGATTTTTAGTGCTTAGAGCAGAAAGCAGAATAGCCTACCTGCTCTAATACATGCAAGAACATGTCTTAGTGGCTGTGAAAGCTTGGTGTGTTTGTGTAAGATTGATTGCTATACTTCACTTTTGAGTTCTTGTTTTAGTTCTGCCCTTCAGAAGTTTTACTAGGCTAGTTTGTAAGTGCCAATATCATACCTTAAGTGGGTGTGTTAGATATTCTTAGGTGCCATGTTCTTTATTGATGTTTGCAAGTTGCATTAAATATTGTTGGGGAAAAAATATAAAGCTAAGCACAAGAGACCTTTATGAATAATTGTATGCTTTCAGAAGTGTTATGCTTAGCTTAATGCACCCTTTAATTCTCCAGAAAGCACCAAGCAAAAGACACAATGCAACAAACTTAATCTCGTTTCTCTCCTCCTCTTCAAATTACATCTATCATAGCACCACAAATATTTCTGCTCTTTTTTTTAATGCCAAAAAGGTGTGAGTGGATCATGGAGCTATGGGAAAATTGCAAATTATTTTACAGGAAGATTTGTGATAAAAGGATAGAAGTAAGGAGGAGGATGTTGATGCAAATAAATGAAGTATGGAGAGCAGGAAGAGATACCTTGAAAGTACATTCATGAAACAGCTACTAACATAAATGAAAATTTACAGGATAAAGTATATCTAACTGATCAGCAGGAAATCTGGACCATATAAAACTCTTCCATCAGAGTACAATTTGTTAAAAACTTGTATTCAGTATGGAGTTGAGTTTGGTTGTATTCAGTTTGGAGGTGATGGGCTAAGTGGAAGGCTGTGCTTAGCTGTTTAATCTTTAGTCTATGGATAGATTTTTAGATGATGTAAAGCTAAATTTAGGCTCATGGTGGATCTTCAAATATGATTTGAATTTGATAATGAATTCTATCTTTGTTAGGTGTGACCCTTGACCCTGAAAATCTGCCAAACTGTAACATTAGGCTTCTATGGCTACAGGTCAGCTGAGACCATAAAGTCCTTTAAATTCAGTGTTTGGATAACACTGTAAACAGGATGTGTTTACACATCTTGTTTCATGTGTATGTGATGGGAAGAGATGTATGTATTTTGCTTTTGATTTGGGTGCCCTTTCTGAAACAAAATGTTCTGATATCTGTATGATTTCAACACAAGATCAAAGCATCTTTTTGGGGATCTAGTGAAACATGTTGATCTCTGAACACATGGCACTGAACAAGATTCACAGATTTTTATGAGGGCAAGAATGGATTACTTAAGCTACTGTATTAACAAGGCTTGTTACTGTCAGGGCACACAGTCCTGGCTCTGCTGTCAGTCACTGGGCTTACAAGCAGATTCGCTAGTGCTGGTGCACACATCTGTGAAATGTGGTCTAAGGAGGATGAGAAGTATTCCGTGGAGAAGGTTGGCTTTCTCTGAACCAGTATGTTGGGTTTTCAGGGCCAGGTTTTGGTATTGGTGGGGCTAAAGAGGTGGCTTCTGTGAGAAGATGCCAGAAACTTCCCCCATGTCCAGTAAAGCCAGTGTCACCCATGGAGCACATCAGCGATGGTGGCAGTACCTCTGGGATAATGTATTTAAGGAGGGGGAAGAATCTGCACAGTGGAGATTCAGCAGGAGAGAGGAGTGAGAATGTGAGAGAAACAACTCTGCTGACAGCAAGGGCAGAGAAGGAGGGGCCAGAGGTGCTCCAGCCACTGGAGCTGAGGTTTCCCTGCAGCCTGTGGTGTAACAGCTGTGTTCCTGCAGCCTGTGGTGTGACAGCTGTGTTCCTGCAGCCCATGGAGGTCCATGGTGAAGCAGACATCCACCTGCAGTCTGTGGAGAGCCCCACAGCAGAGCAGAGCACAAAAGGAGGCTGAGACCTTTTGGGAAGGCTGCACTGGAGCAGGTTTGCTGGCAGGACTAGTTACCCTGTGGGGGATTTATGCTGGAACAGTCTGTTCCTGAAGGACTGTACACCATGGAAAGGACCCACACTGGAGCAGTTTGTGAAGAACCTGTGTGAGGGTCTCACATTGCAGAAGTTCATGGAGAACTGTGGGATGGAGCAGGGGAGGAGTGTGCAGAGTCCTCCCCCTGAGGAGGAAGGAGCAGCAGAGACAACATGTGATGAACTGACCATTTTCCATCCCCCTGCACCACTGTGGGGGTAGGTAGAGAATTCAGGAGTAAAGTTAAGGCCAAAAAGAAGGGAAGGGTGGGGGCAAGGTGTTTTAAGATTTATTCTTATTTTCATACTATCCTACTCTGATTTGACTGGCAATAAATTAGATTAATTTTCCTCAAATCAAGTCTGTTTTGAGGGATCTCTCCCTGTCCTCATGTCAACCCTTGAGCCTTCAATTGTACTTTCTCTCCCCTCTCCAGCTGAGTTGGGGAGTGACCTGGTATCCAGCCAAGGTCAGCCCATCACAACCAGCCACATACCCTATGGGAAGGAACTGCTGCATAAAATGGGAGATGTGGGTTGCACTTCTGTGTGATTGGAGCCCTTGAGCGTGGTGTTTACCTGCAGGGGTGGGTCAGTGTGTGGAGCTGCTGGAGGCTGCTCAGTTCTGTGCATGGAACAAGCCTCCCAAAGTCTTTTGACTTGGATGTCTGCAGGAGGGCTCATTCAAAGAGCTTCACCTCCTAATTAGTTGAAATTTGAAAGGTGTTTATAGAAGCTAAAGGCATGAAGTACTTTTAAGTCAAGTAAAACTGCCATAATTCAGATGAACAATCTCTTCCATCCTTTAATCTACCTGTGGTCATACCAGGAATACCTGTCTGAGATCATATCTGTTGGCTGATGTCTGGGGTTATGGTTCTTTCACTGAGAGAAGTCTTCACAAAAAATGATAAAAATGGTCATACCTGCCTCTTAGAGTAGGAAAAAAACAAACAAAAAAAACCCACAAACAAACAAAAAACAACAACAACAACAAAAAAACAAAAACAAAAAACAAACAAACAAAAAAAGACAACCAAAAAAAACCCAAAAAAACCAAAAAAAAAGAAACACCACAGTTCTCCTATTTGTCTGTTCTATTTGGTTTGTTCTAATTTATCATATACATAAGAACCATGAAGTTTAATCTGCATATGCCTCATCAGGGTTTTTGGGTTTTTTCCATCTAGATTAAAATGTAAATATAAGTACAGAAAAGCATCCATATTACGAATTCAGTGACTGACTTGTTATAATTGAATTTGTGTCTCAGACTGGGCATTTGTGCTTTAGCTAGTTTAATTTGCATTTGAATGAGTAAGTAGAAACTTTGAATTGGATACTCAATTAGAAAATGGTATGCAGGTACCTTCTTCCTTACTGTAGCCTCCAGACACGTTTAAAAGTCCAAGTTCTAGGTTTCTTATTCAAAAATTGGGTTTGAATTTAAGAAGTATTGTTAGGGTTTGTTAAATCTGTTCTGTACCAAAATCAAATCTAGAATTACCAGACTTGAATTAGGACTTTGTTTCGGAAGTGTTGGGTTTTTTCTTTGCACTGAAGAGCAACAGTTTTAGTATTTTACTTGCTGATGGTCTTGGAAAAAAGTAGTATCTGGTAAGAGATGTGATTTAAGCAGAGTTGATGCACTGACAAGCCCAAATCCCCAGAATCAAATTAGATTAAATTTACTCCAACTGAGCAAAAGAAATAACCCTACATATATTTAGAACATGTAGGAGAAGGTCTGTAATTTAGAAGTTCGTTTAATACCACTTTTATAGGGAGGAACCTTAGAGCTTGGCAACACCAGCATTAGTGCTGAGAAATTGCAGGTGGGAGATGCAGGCAAATAAGTACTTGCTATTAAACCGGCTTATTAGATGCTAAAAAAGCCGTGGCATGTCAAGTCTAAAACATCACTTCAGATTCATTTCTGAAAGAAATGTATTACAGGGTAAAGAATGAAGGACAGGAAAGGGGGAGGAGAAGGCAGAGTGTGAGCTATGATCAAAGATGAATCTGCACCTTCTCAGGCTAGTGGAGCATCCCCAGTGCCGCATGGAGAAGTGTGAGGGTACCAGGCATGTCTGCTGCTCCTGGAAGCCTCTAAGGCTTCTCCCTCGAGTACTGGGCTACAGCATGTTTTTGTAAGCCCAGGAAATTCAGCAGGGACAAATGGGTATTTGAAGCAAGAAAATAGTAAAAACACAGGAGAGCAGGAAGGATACAGAAATTTTTGGTAGATCTATATTAAATGTGTAAGGGGCTAGGCAGCAAGAAGCTCCTTATAGGGGAATTTGTTAAAAATTCAGCAGACTGGAAAATTGAGGTAGGCTCAGAGGAGTCTTGCATTTCCAGTTCAGGTGTTCACTGCTAATTTCAGGCTAAAGGGCATGGCACATTTGGGTGAAGAAAGTGGTTTATGCCCACACTGGAATTTCCTTTGGGAAGATTTATAATGATGTTATCAAGAGAGAGGTGCACATTTAAGACTGGAAGGGGTATCTTGGGTCACTGAGTCGGTGCCCACATAGTTGCAGATGATAATATAAATTCCACTTATGAATTGACTGACTTCCTTTAAAAATTATGTTTTCTGTCATTGCTTCTTCCATTCAGATGGGAAGAAAACTTCAGCTTGTCAGAACGCAGTAATAATGCATTAGTTTTGTGGCAGTATTTGAACTGTAGCTTAAACACTTCTATCTCCGGTATGTTCAGATAATAAAGTCTTGTCTCTTAGTCTTCCCTCATATGCTAGACTCATTCTTCTTGCAAGTAAACAATATTTTTATGTGTTCAAGTTAAATCAGGTCCTGAATATACATTAGCAGAAATGAGCTGTTGAGTTGAGGCTTCCCTGTGGCTGTTGTACAGTGACATTAATACTTTGTCCCCAGGTATAATTTAAGGTTTTTTTCTGTTGAGCTGTCAGACCATAGTTGCTGCATCATTATCTGTCATACCTAGGCTCCTCTACTTGTGCAGCACTTGTGAGATGTTCTGGAGAACTTGGATTTTTATAACTTTTTTTATTATTCTACTCCTAAGGCAATCCCAGATCTTCCCATGCGGTGTTCTCCTTTGATCTGATGGCAGCATTGTAGCATCTCTCCACTCTGCTCAGCCTGCCAGTGTTCATCCTTGTCAAAATTTGCTTTGCAAATGAACACAGTGACAGGAGGAGCAGAGCTGTTGACTTGGTTGTGAGCTGTAATGTGTCATTGTCTTGACTAAAGCTGTGGTAATTGACACAGTGTTTTCTCCACATCTTAACCTTAGAAGGTTGGTTCATTCATCTGGTGTCAGATTTTAAGTACAAATATGGTGGGTTTTTTGGGACAAATCATTTTATTAGTGGAGAAAATGTCTGAACTGTGAAAATGTAGTAAATAAAGCAAGATGGATGTGGATCGAAAACTTCATGGATATTTCTTAAGGCACATGAAAGTGTTGGACTTTTATTCTAAAGATTTAGTCCTATCTGTTTCTATGTGATTTTTCTTATAGCTGTGCAGAACTGAACCTAGTTCAGATGATGCTGTTTATATTCTATTCATCATCAGAATTTTCTGTTAGTTTGCATGCATGCACAAATATATCCTTACCACAACTGATTGAAAGGAGCAATCCAAACAAGGATGCCTTGTATCTTAGAATCAATGCCTGACAAGTTAGGACACAGTTTAGTTCGCTGTCCTTGCTGTTGCAGTGTCCAAGGTGACCCACACCCTTCACTGTTTTTTATTTGTTTTTTTTCCCCATTACCTCCTGTTCATTGGAAATAGAAGAATTCACACTGCTGGAGGTACAAAGTGCAGGGAAGTTTTCTGAGGCATAGAACATAAACAAACATTGAAGGTAAAAGTGTAATCACTTTTTAGAGCATTTCAAAAGTAGGACATAATTTAATTACTCTGACTGTATCATTAAAACTGATTTTTTATGCTTTAAAATATCAGTTGCATTAAGAGATATAATTAGTGCATAACTGTTTTATGGTGTGTAAACTCAGTAGAAAAGTAATTTAGTGGGAGACAAAAGAGGTAGAGGAGAAAGAAAGGTGTGTGACAATGGTGAAAAATACCACATGAAAAATCATTGTGATGTGGTTTCCTATGATCAGTGTCAGATCTCCTGATTTCAGGTGTAGATCACATCATCTTTGTAGGACAGATAAACAGTATCTAAGTAATCTGGAAAGTTTGATTCCTTGCAAACTTCTGAATTGAGTAAAGAAACCAAAGCTGGTGGTTCCAGTGTGTCAGTAACTGTTCTCTGAGAAGACATGTGCTTCTTTTCGCACACATCTTACCTTCCCCGCCACACATTTGGAAAAGAAATTATTGCTTTTGCTGCTGAGTAACTAGACCCTGAGGGAGCAGAGCAGTGAGGTCTAATGAGAGGGTGGCTGCAGGACTGGCAGGAAGGAGGCTGGACTGAAGGATGCCCAGTACCTGAGAGTCTGCCTACTCTCTTTTTTGTTGTAGTTGTTGAGTTTTTGTTTGTTTTTTTCCCCACAAATATAAGGATACAAGTATTGCAATAGCTGCATATCTTTTAACAGGAAATATTTGAGATAGTGAAAGACAGAAGAAGACACTGGAAGAATATTGATTCCCAACCAGCATCTTGTGAGTAGAATGATCCTGAATGGTTTTGCTCTGATGTTCTGTATGTTCACCACTTACTTTGTCCTCGGTATTACTGAAAGCAAGCAGTCATTTTTCAGAGTGCCACTAAAGCAATGCCCTGCTATTTCTCACTTAGCTGCAGGAAAGGTTGCTCATTTTATGCACATGTGAACCAACACAAAGAGAAAGTTCAAAACAGCCAGGTCTACTCCCTTGCAATTAGGAAATCAGAATGAATGGTTTTCTATTTCTTAACATGCATCATTTCTTGCCACTACCTACACAGTATAAATGCAGTGACAAAATGAAAATGAAGGGGGGTAAATATCCTGTCCACTAATAGATTTTAATTAGGAAATGCATAATTCTTTGGAATGACACACAGCTGGACTTAGCTTCCAAAAATGGCATTGTAATGAGGCTCATGTTAGGTTTAGGTTTGCCTGCCTATAACTTATGGCAAAATATTTATTATCATATATTATTTCTACAAAACATAGCTGACCCTGGCTATTTTAGTGATATAATAAATTACAGAGGAAGGTATTTCCTTTGGATTTACAACAAAAAAATCAAAACACAAACCTTCAAGAAATAAACAACCCAAACAACTAACCTAAGCCCTAGCAATGCTGCAACAGGGTGATTGTAAGACTTCCTGCTCTGGAGTTTAAAGTTTGACTTTGGAGCTAGCAATCAAAACTCTTGTTTTTTCATAAGGCATAGCAATATGGAAGATAAACAAAGATAAGTAGAATGTCTTGCTTTTATATTAATTTCTCCCCAGCAGAAGGAAATTGGTGGTGAGATGATAAAATACAAGGCAGCCAAAGATGATTGGTGCTGCTGAAATCTCATCCTCTTTGGTTATGAAAGCTAGTTTCCTGAAATGCCAGACAATGACAGCCTGTGCATGTAGCATTTCTCTTAAAGCAGAGGGCATGTGGTCTTTATGTGCAAAACTGCTTTATCGTAGCTTTTTTATTCAGTTAGGGGGGTTTGCTGGTTTGGTATGGATTTCTGGTTTTTACATAATAAAGACAAATCCAAAGATAAGTCTGAAAAAATGTAAAAAAAATTTTAAAATTGATATGTTGACTTTCCTGGGAAGTGGTAAATATCACTCATCATGAGTAAAAATTATACGGCAGGGTGAATGGTTCTGTTTTTCCTACTAACAGTTTAGGAAAAATGTCAGATTAGGCTATCAAGAAAAAAAACCCCTAAATCTCTATATTTTACATTCAGACATTAAGTTATAATATGAGCTATAAGACTTTTCTGTTTCTGGAGCTAGCTGATAAATTCAGTTACAATATTTTTTCTTACACTGCAGCAAATATTCAAGGGATAATGGAAAGGCAGGATATGGAGTGAAATCACATCTGGCTGTAAAGCAAGTGTAGTGCTAATGTGCCAAACTTCCAAAACTATGTTCAGGTCAGAGAATCATTTGGGTTGGGAAGGACCTTAAACATCATCTAGTCCCAAACCCCCTGCCATGGGCAGGACATCTTCCATTAGACCAGGTTATTCCAAGCGCCATTCAGCCTGGGATGGGGCAGCCACAGCTTCTCTGGGCAGCCTGTGCCAGGGCCTCACCACTCGCACAGTAAAGAACTCAAATCTCCCATCTTTCAGTTTGAAACCATCCCCCCTTGTCCCATCCCTTCGTGTCCTTGTAAAAGGTCCCTCTCAACTCTCTTGCAGATTTCTGGGAGGCTGCTGTAAGGTCTCCCCAGAGCCTTCTCTCCTCCAAGCTGAACAGGCCTAGCTCTCTCAGCCTGTCTTGGTAGGAGAGCTGCTCCATCCCTCTGATCACAGGGCTTAAAAAAATCTCTGAAACGGAGCTTAATACATGAAGGGCTAAAACTGGATGTCTTTCATGTTTAATATGATTGCAAGAATTTTTTGATAAGTCTTACTCAAATACAGAGATTATTAATTGTGTTGTTATGGTTGTGTGGGAAGAGACTGTTACAAGTGTAAAGAGCTGTCTTATTGCCTTTATCTTACTCCCACCTTGTGTGGGAGGAACATGGAAGGAAAGGACAGAGACAGAGAGACTGAACTGGCAGAGACCATATGTAACACCAGCGGGTTAGAGATTAGCCTGCTAAAAGGAATTATATCTCTTTGGTAGCTTTGTGGATGAAGACTTTTGGACTTCAGCTGTCTAAGCCAGAAACTCAAAAAAATTAGAATCTTCCATGAAAATGAAAACTTACATACTAGAAATGAGACATAAAAGGTGAGCAAATACAAAATCAGTGACTTCTCAAAGCAGATAAAGATGTTCAGCTCAGAATTAGTGTGATTGCTGTTTGCAGTGGTGTGTTTTTGGAGGAGTTGGAGATGTGAGTCTCAATCCCCTTTGCCAGTACCCAACTTGCAGGATAGGGAGGAAGATCTGTACAGCCATGCCATGTATATTCATAAGTGTTCACTGCAGGGGAAGGGGAGCTTGCCTGTGTCAACTCCTAGGAAGCATCTCAGCCCCAAAAAGAAATCATTTTCATATAGAAGAAGCATGTCAACAAGAAAGACTGAGGGGGTCATGGCTTTCTGTGATTTTCTGGTCTCACAGCTGGGCTTGCTACCACGATATGCTGACACTGCTGCAGTCAGCCAAGGAAGCTGAACCCAAGAGTTGAGGGAGAAATAAAAAGTGCATGCAGGTACCTATTTTCTGGTTGGTATTCTTTGTGATGAGCTTGTAAAAAAATTGGTGAGTATTGTTTTGGGTTTGTTTGGGGTTGTTTTGTTTTGTTGTGGGGCTTTTGGTGGTTGTTGTTTTCTTTAGTTTGATTTTTCATTGTTGTTTTCTTTTGTGTGTGTGTGTTTTGGTTTTTCTTCTTTCATTCAGCAGATTTTGTTGGAGGAGTCTTTATTTCTAGAACTGGCTTCTGTGTGAAGAATTATTAAAACATGAAGCAGTTACTGCCTGCCCATAGCTCCTCTTTCAAACCTTCTGTTTGTGCCAACACACATCCTGTTCTTGTTGCTGAATTGTGGATTATGGCTGTGGCATGCAACATGCTTGCATGAATATGGCATGAGAAAAGAGGTTTCTGCTGGGAGGCAAGAGCCTTGGGGACATGAGCGCTGTGTTTTTTTGGGTTTTTTTTAAGTTTCTTTTCTCTGTGAAGAGAAAAGGGTGATCACTTACTACACTGACAATACAATGTGATGTGGAGGCTTTATTGTCCTTGGGAGAGCCCAAGGACCCTCTATGTTCCCATAAAGAAATGTGTTTTGACCTAAAAACTGCACAGTTAATTGTAGCCAGTGTTAGATTAAAATATTGCTGTGGTTTTCTGATCTGTTTGTTCAGTGTCAGGTAATCTTTTTGGCTTTGTTTTATAAACAAAGAGCTTTTGGAAGTCTAGCCTACAGTTGTATCGGAAGAAATGCCTGGTAATTTTTTCTGTTTTCTTCTCAGTTGTCACGAAAAAATTAATTTTTGGATGCTGTTACAAACCAATGAAGTCTCTGCCATCTGAAAGTTGCAAAAAAACCTTTTCATAAAATTATAAACCCCACTAAAGTCTTAATTACTTGACATGCATCCCTATTAGTGAGCAGTGAAGGCAAGAATTAGATAAAATTATTTTCTTACTGCTGAGGATTTTTTCTCTTTTCTTTTTATTTTTTTGCAGTCTTCAAATTCAGGAGTTGCTTAGATTACTTTTTGAAGGTCCAAAGATGTAATCTTCAGAACATAGGTGGGATTTTTTCACACAGTTGAGTAGCAGAAGAAATACGTTGCATAAAGGCGATGTCAGGATCAAGAGCATTAGACTGTTTTTTATCGGAAGTGTGAGGTTTTAATAGCCTTTTTAAAAGCTATTGTGAAGCACTATCCATATTTTACAAAGGTTAAATTTTATAGCTTGCTAAAAATGGTGTATGCATAGGTTATAAATGCATTTTGAATTCTCTAGTACCATCTTAGTGTGGTAAAACTGGAATGGATCTTTTCTGACCAATGACCAAAACACTGAAATTTCTTTTTCTCAATAGACAGTTTCTCCTCTTTTATTATAAGAAGTATATTTTTTTTAATAGAGGAAATGGCCACCAGTATGTGAATATATCAAGTATACTGTGTGCTATGAATAAAAGTTAGGTCAGTGAAAAATTGTGAGGGAGGAGAAGATTGCAGGCATCCACTGGCAGCCTTCTGGCAGACCTGTGGTCTGATCCCTTGACATCTGTATCAGACTGGACAGGGATTGCATTGGCCAGTTCTGCCCTGTGAATGGCTTTTAAATTATCAAGGGATGAAAAAAGGCACATGTACACAAGTTAGCCAGATGTTCTCTGAAATTCCTTGAGTGTTTTCAGTCTGAGGAGGCATCTTAGTGTCTTCTTGCAGGGGGATTCACCTAAGCATGAGCTTATGACCTTGGGCAAAGAAAAGGAATTCTGACTTGTGTCACCTAAGCTTCTCATTTAAGCAATGAACATAGGGGGTTGGTTTGTTTTTTAACTACACACCAGTGAAACATCAGTCTGATTCTAGGGGTTTTTTTGCCATTGTTTCCAGTATTTTTCTTAGCACATATATACACAAGATAAACAAGTGAAACTGAGACCGACAATATAAAAAGAGCCTGCTGGCTTTCTTGGACAGAATGTGCTGAAAGCCGCAACAATTCTGTTGTATTTCTTTGAGGTTTTGTTTGTTCGATGGGTGGGGGTTTTTTGTTTTTTGGGTTTTTTTTTTTTTTTTTCAAAAAAAAAGGAGAGAGAGAATGCAGATAGGGGTTCCTGACAACTCTGAAGAACATTTGTGACCTAACATGCTTTGTCCCTCTTCTTCTACTGTATTCAAGTAATTACAAGTTGCTCCAGTTCTCTAAGACTGTGCAACAATATGGGGTTTAGAATGCAAACGGTTACAAGTGATTAAAAATAAAATCTCATCTATGTGCACAATGCTTAATTTGATTAGGGAAATTTTTCTTGGAAATGTTCCCCTCAGAATGTCATCAGTCTTCATTTAGTAGTCAGCGTTGTTGCCTGCCTTGCAGCATGTACAGCTGATGGTGACTGCAGAACTCATTAGCCCTTCTGAAGGGCAGGGTAGAAGTAAATAACAGGGATTGGGTTGTTGTTTTTTTTTCCTCTGTGAACACGAGTGTTTCTAGAATCTGGCAAATTTTATGGCAGAGATCAAGACATAAACACTTTCTCTTACTTAGAAGCAGCTTTTCTGGCACAAAAAACCTGGCAGCTTTTGTGTCCCCAATTGGCTCAAGTCAGGAGGGCTGGAGCAAAATATGCCTAGTGGGGGATGTCACTCGTAACACAGAAAGAGGGAAGCAAACTGTCAAATACTGTTACTGGGCTCCCAACACAATAAAGTGCTGCTCTTGTGCCGTTCCCTCTAACTTTTCTATCTTAAGCAGTTTTTCAAATTTATTTTGTGAGCTGCACATAAATTTAGGATCCTGCC
>WEIT01025434.1:1672-12415 GCA_013389985.1 Dryoscopus gambensis
TTTTTTGTAGATGTTTGGTTGTTGGGTTTTTAGTTTGTTTTCCCTGGAACCACAGGTCTTTTCATGGATAATAAATATTTATTCAAAACCTGAGTCTGTGCTAATGATGGGAGCACATGTACTGAGACAGCGTTTACCCAGCTCACTGTAGACCTTTAAATGTAATGCTGGTCTGGTGAGAAGCTCATGTAGTTTCTAAAGCGTTAAAAAAAAAAGAATCAGCAAGATTGCCTGGCAAACAAATAAGGGCTGTACATGAGAGGAATAATACTTTTTTAAAGTCAAAAGCTCAAACATCATTTTTAACATACCTTAACTGTGCAGTTTACTTTTGATATTGGGATTTTACTTTTACTTCCTACTATTAATTTTCTTTTTTGCTTATTATGCTCCAAACAAGAAACTAAGTTGTCTTTTATAAGCTTGAGTGTATCTGGAGTGAAAACATATTGTTATATTTAAAAACACATGAATATATTCTTAAACATTTAATATAAGTTATCCAAACTCACTTCTTCGCAAATGAGGAAAGAGATTCAAAGTAGTACTCATGGAAGTTAAGCTCCATAAAAAAACCCAAGTTCCTGCTTTTATATTGCATCTCAGTGGGCTTGCAGCTCTCTTTTCCTGTTTTCTGTTACAATAAACACATTCTGAAGCCCTTAGCGTGTGCTTATATGTGGCTGGCTGTTTTCTACTTCTGTAGAAGGTGAGCTTTCAAAATAGTAGTTCAAGGCACAAACATTATATTTCTCCTTAAATAATGCTACCTCTGAAAATGCTGATAATTACTCTGTTTTATGAGCCTATTATTTTTTTTAGTTTGGGCAAGATAGAGTAAATCCTTGCTATTGAGAGGGTTTTTTTTAATTTCAGCGTATAAGGTGGTCTTAATAAATAAACATTAGTATTATCAAATATGTTATTGCGACATTAAAAAAGTTTTAATGATCGAATTTTCTTAAATCACTAGGTTGGACTTAAACGTACTGTGATTTGCTTTAAAATGGGTGGTGTGTGTAAGTGGGGACACCTGAGATGCAAGAAGTATGATGGGATTGAACTCACCTTTTTAACAATGATAATCCTTCGATGTAAGAGGCATGAAAGGAGCTTTTGCCACTTGTAGGAAATGTTTCTGCTTACTCTTGATGTCTTTGGGAGGATTGAAATAAAGCGTGCACGTTAACTTTCTCCAGTTGTTGTGCAGGCTGCATCTTTAATGAAAGACGTGAGAGGAGATGTGTGCATGTTAATATTAGTGGACCTGGAGAGAGTTACTGGGCTTTTTGTGTTCTGAAACATTCTATAAAATAGACTTGACAATTTATTTTAAGCTGTTTCCTTTTGGGGCAATAAAGATGTAATTGTATACTATGAGTTTATGTATGTATATACAAATATACACATATAAAACTCTTTTTGTGGAAACAAATTGCGTGTTGTAGATACCAAAGGTTTAGATGTTCAGAGGAGAAAATGAAATATGAGAGCTGTCACTGTTTAAAGGCTTCATATTTCTCTTCTAAGTAGCCCTTTCCATTTCCTTTATTTGAATGCACCAGTTCAGCTTCTGAAATAATTTCTCCATTTCCCAAATAATAAAATGTGTTTGGTTTTGTTTTGCATGCATATTTTTAATGTTGCTTCCCATGTCTACTGCAGAGAAAGCAAATGGCTTTAACAAAAGAAACAGCCAATTTTGGACTTATGTCTGGTTGAATCCACATTTGGGTTTTTCTGCTTCTGTGTCTGAGCTTCTGTGTCTGTTTCTTTTCTGGGTTTCATGCTCAAGAGTCTTTTGTAAGCAAATGTTTGCTGTTCTCTGCTGTCCTTTCTTGTCTGAATTTTGAGACCTCTTCCAGGCTTTTAGCATACTCTGTTAGTTTGCTTGATTTGTAGAAAGGCTTATTATTTCCTCCAGTTTGGAGGAAAAACCTGTCTCTTATGTAGGAGCCTTTCTGTTCAGGGCTGCCTCAAAGCTTGTTTATCACCTGGTAAACTAACAGCAGAATTGATCTGACTTAAGGTCTTAAGTGGGTTGTTTTTGTTAAAACTTAACTTTGTGTATGCTTGTGATTTTTCAAAGTGCCAAAATGGCTTTGCTTGTAGAGACTAGTGTTGAAACACTCATGATGTTGACCCAAACATAAGTTCCACCAGTTCTCCTCTGCTTATATGCAGAAAAACTTCAGAATATGCTTTTCTTTCAATGGAACCGTTGGAGTTTTTTCGTTGGGGTATGTGTTGGCTTTTTGTTTGATTACTTATTTGTGGGTTTTGTTAGTGTGGGCTTTTATTGTGTGGGCTTTTTCCTTTTTTTTTTTTTTTTTTTTGTGTAAGGTGATGGTAAGAAAGGAACACTGAAATAAAGTACTGTTCTTGCTAGGTTTCCCCTCTTATTTCAAGGAGTTAAAGTTACTAGTTTAGGTAGCTTTCTGATTAAAAAAGCATCCTAGAGAAAGGGTAATGAAGTAGATTGTTCAAAATGTTTAATGATCAGCAAGCTATGCTTTCAAGCTATAAACAGTATTGTCCATTTAGCAAATGCTTTTCTTGTAGGTCTTAGTACTCTTGAATATTTTTGTTTGACTAGTTGCAGGTGCATGCAGACCTGTGTTGTCCTTGAGATCTCTACATGCTTTCTGTGTTCTAATGTGGGTCATGCATTTACCAGTTCCAATATAATAAAAACAGTTCTCATGGAAAAGTAGTAGGTAAGTGAAGACTTACACTTAGGTGTGGAAGGAAAGCAGAGAGGGAGCAAAACTTTCAAGATGATGCAAAACAGTTGTTTATCAGAGCATATCATGTTGTGGACTCGGACTTTAATACTTCAACCATTTAAAATGTTTGAAGAATTAAATACTTGGCAGTGTTAATCAGCTTAAATGTACATTTAAAAATTAAGCCCAAGATAATGCTTAGACCCAGTTCCACAGGTTGTTTGTTAGGACCCTTACTGAGAGGTGCTGTTCCCTGCATGAAGAGAGCTCTTTCTGAAACCTAGGAATCTGGAGAGTATTGGGGTGTCAGGAAGTGTGTGGAGCTAGGAGAAGTAAGGATTATTTTTCTGGTTGTTTCTGCAGAAGTCCCTGAAGGCTCCTGTTGCAGCACAGTTAGTTTGAAGGATGCGTCCCTGATGGTAAAGTGTGTTTTGTTCTCTTGATTAGCAATATTGCCATTTCCCGCAGTGCTAACATTAGACTCCTCTGCTACTACAGTGATATATGATAAAAGCCCAGTCAGTAGAAGCAACTGCTCAGATAGTAATGACTCCTGCCTACAGTGCCATATTTATAACATTGATGACCTGGAGTAATGTGACCCTTGGACTGATATTGCTGCAGTAGAGATAGATATAAATGAGGAAGGAAGAAAATGTTACCTGCATAAAGAAAATATTTTCTAAAATCGATACAAGGTTTTCACCTCTTTATATTTTCCGAATCTGGTAGCATTGTGAACTACCATGTCATTTAGTAAAAGGTAAGGTCACTCAAGTATGGTTAAGTAAAGTATTTGAGCTTAGAATGGAGTTTTGGTAATTTTCTTGGCAGTTACTGCCCTTTATTGCACTCTTGAAAAAAACCCCCATGTTTTAATCTTAGAGGACAAACTCCTCACAATGTATTGTGATGGTACGTATAGATGTTACCCAACTTCTGTGTATTTGAAAAGAAAAAAAAATCCCTTTTTACTCTGGAGATTTCAGGATGTGCCTCTGATGTAATGTCTGCTTCTTGTGTTCATGTTTGAAGCTTTTATATTGTAATGCATCCTGTATGCTGCTGTTACGCATTGTGGAAGGTAACTTCACTCCCTCCTTTACTGGCACAGCTTTCTAATGAGTTATGGAATGGCCTTTCCTTTCTGTGTGCTCCAGCAGCGATACTGTCTGTGAAGCATCCTTCCTTTTAACTGGTGTTATACACTAGCTGAGTCTGCTTCAAGGGAATTGTGTTGCTCTCATTTCTCCAGTCATCAGGCCTGTTACTGAGAAAGCGGAGCTTGACAAATGTCTCCCAGTGGCAAGTAAACATTTGTTCATTGAAATTTTTGGGTTTGTATCTGAATTGTTCTTAAATTTTATTTTATTTGTTTTTGCCTAAGACAAATCTAAGATACCAAAAATGAAGGAAGGACACTCACAGAGGTCTAGCATGCAGGTTATACTACTCAGGAACAAGTTTATACTGGCTTAAACCTTGAGAGGCAAAAGCAAAAGATTGAGTTACTACATCAGGGGAATCTTAGAGCTGAAAGTGGCATGCAACTAATAGCTTTACTTTCCCAAGAGACTTTGAAGAATAGAGTGACTAAAAGAATAAAATTGTTAGATATTTAGGTAGCAATTGTAATTTTGTTACAAAACAAGATTATTAATCTTTATTTTGGTATTCTGACTGTGTCAAAGTTTGTAGACTAAATCGTAAGAAGGCAGCTATGTAGCTATTCATGCCTGGTTCATAGGAGAATAAGCCATTATGTAAACAGTTGGTATCAGATGAATTACAGCTTTGTAGAAACAGGCACAAGTGGTGCCCCACCCCAGTCCAATATGTAAATCATGTAATACATTCAAGAATTCTTGTAATTTTGACCATGGGAGATTAGCTAGGTCAGTACTGGGCATGCCTGAAGTCTTACCGAGGAAGTAAATGCTAGTGAATTGCTGTCTCTGTTTCCAGATCTGGTTGAGCTGGAGGAGTTTATTTCATATTCAGTGTGAACAGAGAGTCCTAGACCGGATAAGCAACTTAGCCAGGGTACCTCAAACCTAGTGGTGACAGTGAAAACTAGAATGTGCCTAGTGAATGTTCTCAATAAGACTAGGCTTTCTGATAAAACTGATAACCTAAAATGAAGGTTTTAATCTTTCAGCACCATCTGTTGTGCAGGGCAGCAGCAGGTGGTCGGTCCATGGAGAGGACTGGCAGAAGTGGCTGGGTGTGCTGCAGGGTGGGTGGAGCTCTGGTGGCAGTGAAAGCACTGTGGAGTTATTTGCCTGCCGTCACTTTCTCCCTACCTGGTTTCCATTCAACCATTATTGAGATGTTGCTGCTGAGAAGTCTGTACTTAGAAGACAAGTTAAGAAAAGACATATCTTTGCCTAATGCGTTAAAATTACTTAAAGTGTGTTCGGGCTGAGATTTCAGATCAGTTGCAAGTATCCTAATTTCTTATGTTTACCACCGTCACTTTCTTTAAAAGGCTCAGGCAAGTAACACAGCTCAAGCTTAGGATGTCTAGCTTGTGACTCCCAAGGTTTGCAGAGATAAGTGATGTGATACTCTAATTGCTTATTGCACTTGCATCAATGTATCAAAGTTACTCCACCATTCTAATATCACACATAATTTGTCTGTCTGTACTTCAACTGTGCTCAGATAGCTGCATGTGATACCTCTTGTGGTTGGTGATAAGGTAATGCACAGCGCAACTGTAGCTTCATGTGGAAAGGAACTGGAAAAAGCAGAGAATGCTTGTATGGAAAATAACTAAGTTTTCCCTTCTCCAAAATCAAGTAGTTGATTTTTAACTAAACAAATGTAAGCAAATTCAAGCTACTACTTTTTAGCTGTTTTTATTTGGGGGAGTGGCATATCTTTGGGGGGCCTTATCTTCCCTTCTAAGTGGGTGCCTGAGAGTCATCCAATTTGTTGTTTTGATTGTAGCGCCTACAGTAAAGTAGTCTGCACTGGACAGGGGAGCAGTCCTCTGCTTATTCTGTGTGGGTGCTGTGCAGAGTTGGTGAGCAGTCTCTGGCTTTACTTACATTTTAGGTAGTGCTATTCAGACTTCACCTTTTTTTTCTTGTGACTGTTCATGATTTCACCGGCTCAAATGCAGGTTTTACATGCTGGGGCATGCTGAAGTGTGTATATCACCAGCTATGCTTACAAAGGTGTTTTTTCCATAGAAGAGAGGAGGAAAGACATTGCTTTGAGCACAGCAGAAACTGGCAGGGTTGAACAGTGTCAGAATAGCAATGAAACTCCTCTAATTTTGAGGTTGAAGGTTCTGTTTGATTGCTTTCTATACCTTTAGATACTTGTATTTCTTCTAGTCACAAGAAAGAGTTGAAATAGAACAAATATGAAAAACTGTGGTTAAAATATTTAGTTCTGTTTAACAGCATATTTATTACAAGTAGTTTGCTACTCATGATAGTTTTCAAAGCAATAAAACCTCCAAACTCTTGGAAAAATTTCACACACTTCAAAAATTAACAAAGACTCAAATTCTCTGTCCTTCTAGAAGCAATGACTATGAAATCTGACAAAAAACGAGCATACTGTATCTAATATGTCATTTTTGGTGTAATAAGAAAGCTATTCCATGCTCTACTTCCTTTTCATGCTATTAATAAGAGGCTGCCACATTATATTACTTTATTCCTGAGCTGTGACTTAAAGTTTTCACCCTTCAAGCAGGCCAAATCCAGTGATCTGATGCCCACTACATTTATTTCACATACAAAGTCAGATGAAGTGACAGAATAGCTGCAGGTTATGAAACTTTGACATTTCAAGAGGATGCAACAAAAGGCATCAGACTTTGACGGCTTGTGAGCTACATCAGTAATGCCCAACAGAATGTAAACGTTGCACTGTAGTTTAATTTGATGTGTTAATAAATGGGATGCCAGTAATTTGCTGTATGCTAGCATTTTTAATGGAACCATACATCTAAATATGTAGGAAGCATATCCCACCCAGAGAGCATCTGAGCAGAAATCAGTTTGAGACCATAAGTGAGGATTGCCAGCTGCCATATTCCTGCTGAACTTTGGGCATTTGTTAACACCTGCTGTCAGTGTAGGTAGCTTTGTCTGCTGTTTTGTTTCAACCAAGTCTGGTTTTCTCAGGACTACTGCGATAAGACATGAGATTACAGAATCATTTAGGTTGGAAAAGATCAGAGAGTCCAGTCATTAACCTTACATTGTCAAATCTACTACTGAACTGTAGTGGAGTGGGGTTATATTAATGCCATGCTGTTAGTAATTTCAAGACCCCAAGAAGTTCATACAGACCAATGTGCACACAGGTGTCTCAGCTTGCCAGTGAGAAGGGTTAAACAATGATGAGAGAAAAGAGGAGTTGAAAGAAGTCAATATTGAGCAAAAGACATGCTTCAGGTAAGCAACAAGCTTTTTGGGCATTCTCAAGAACAGTCTAGTAGTGTCAGAGAAGATGAATGCAGAGTGCTTGGGTACAGTGAGCTGGTGGTGACACTGAAGTGGTTCATGAAACACATGGCTGAGAAGGAGCTATCGTAGGGCAGTATTTGAGAAGCAGGAATGCTGAATGATGGTGGTGTGCTGTTAGACCTCCCAGGAGCCAGCAAAAAGATAAAAGGTTTTTCAGTGGAGAACTACTGGAAAGTGTAGGAATGAGCAGTGAATGGGCAGGTGAATTAAAAATGCAAGGATTCCTTTTTAGTCTCAGGGATTGGAGATGCACTCTGCCTGTTGTCAAAATCTGTAATGAAATTTAAAAAGTATACTAGCTTTATTGTAATAAATTTTTTATCATCCCTTGAACTGAAAGCTGTAGAAGAAAAGGCGTTTTTTTGATAGTATTTCACTGAATGATGAAGGGCCAAGAAACATACTTCTATCCCTTTCTTTCTTGTTGCCTCTTTCCTGAATTTTAATGTATTGCCAAATTAAGGTCTCTTAAATGGTACATAAAATGGTATATAAAAATAGACAAGCTGACAAAGCATGGAACCTTGTATGCCTTTACCAAAATGCTATGTGCCTTTTGAAAAACATAGTAGACTAACAACAATTTTAAAATGAGCATGCTCATGCTGTTTGAGAAACTTGATGGAGGAGAGATAAGCAATGAGACTGCAGTATTTGGGTGTGAGTATATAGGAATTGCATTACAGATGAGTTACTTTAGTAGAAAGATGCTATATGATTAAGGAAAATAAGATAAAGTAAGATGTGTTAGTTTAAATTGATTGACATACATTGTAAAAGGAGAAGGGGGTTAATACTGTTGCTATTTTGTTGACTGTTTGATAGTGTAGCTGTGCTGTTAACTACATAATCAGAATACTGACAGTTACATAAAATGCTGGAAGAGAGGAAAAAAAAAGGAAAACGTTATGGTAAAAGTAGTACAGTTCGTTTACTCAGAGGAGGAGGAACAAACATCACTACTAAATGTGGTGGAGACAATATTTACTTCAGCTGTCAAGCATGGCTTTTTGGTCATCTACCTCAATGTGCAAAGAGGAAATGTTAATCTTGGGCAATCCAGGATGTCTGATTCAAGATGTTAGTCGGCAGTTATCTTGAAAACGTTACCTGTATTATATTGTTATATGGCATTCCTGTATGAACAAAAATACTCCCAAATTTTTTAATAAGACTTATTCTTCCCCTTCCCGAAAAATAAGTCAAGCCTCAGACGGATTGAAGCC
Source organism: Dryoscopus gambensis (assembly GCA_013389985.1). Classification (NCBI taxonomy): domain Eukaryota; kingdom Metazoa; phylum Chordata; class Aves; order Passeriformes; family Malaconotidae; genus Dryoscopus; species Dryoscopus gambensis. The sequence continues at coordinate 10,115 of WEIT01025434.1, forward strand.
AAGTAAGAAGAAATGAAGAGGTAGAGCTGTGAAGGTGAGTTGTGCATGTCCAGACAACAGATTGGAGACTTAAAAGTAACACATCGAAACAAACGGAACAACAGATTAAGTAGAATGAAAAAAGCTGATGGTAGTAATCCTTCAAAGAGCAGAACTGTTTAAAGAATGACAGGTTTAAAATTAAAACCCTAAGGTAATTACTGACATATCACTGACATTGGGAACAGTGTGAGGAAGGCTGTAGTCTGTTTAGTCGCCAGCACATCAGGGAATTCTTAAGAAAGGTGCTTTTACAGCAGACAAGCCACAAGAGCTTTTTGCAGAGGTGTTCACTGTTGGAGGACTGTACATGAACTCTCAGACTGAAGAATTTCTTACAGGCATGGTTAACAAGATCTTTTTAGTTAATGTGTTGAGAGGCAATCAGTATAAATAAATAGGACATCATCCAAACCACCTAAAATTCACTCAAGGTGTAAAATACCTCAGACATGGAAGTGTCTGATTTTTTTGTCACAAGTATGTGGTCCATTAGTTCCAACAGGCTGTGTGTACTGAGGAATGGAAGCTGCAAATGTGATACCACAGTGACCTAGGAAAGTAGAATTGAGTGTTTCATGAAAGTAGAGTACCGTAAAAAATTTTTTAACACATTAAGTTAAAAAAAAAAAAAAAGGCCTTTTTTAGCTAGAAGTCACGCATCATAAAGCAGTTAGAATCCTCCGAGGGGGCAGGGAGGGAGAGGAATAAATATATTGCTGGTGTAATGCACTTCGATTTATAAAAAGCATTTGACAAGACCTCCTACCAAAGGCTTTTAAAGGAAATCAGCTGCTATGGATTAAGAGGAACCACCTCCTGTTGTATTAATAACTGGCCAGAAGATGAGAAAGAGGTAAGACTAAATGATCAGTTTTCACAGAGGTCTTTGCAATGGGATCTTCAAGGATATTGAATATTTATACATATTCTAGACAAAGGAACAAAGTGTGCTGACATTCAACTAGGAATGCAAAATTACACAATCCAAAGTTAATTGTGAGATGTTCAAGAAGAATTTCAAAATAGACAGATACTGGACAATAAATAGCTCCTGGATTCAGTATCTGCTAATTGTAATGTAATGCCTGCTGCAGGAGGAGGATGAAAACAACTCTGATTATGTCTGCTTTCACAGAATCCNATCATTATTGGTATTCCTTGGTGTACTGTATGCTGTATCCATCTTTGGTTACTGTCCATGAGTAACACTAGTAATGGTAACTGGGATAATCACCGTGGCCTGGCTTCCATTTGAGAGAAGGTAAGTAGGATTGGGCGGTGAGAGGAACGTTTGTGGGTTAAACTTAAGTATGAGATTCTTCTGGAAAAGGGACCCAAAGGGTGTGCCTCTGTGCTTTTCCCCCCTCCCCCCCCTTTCTCTAGTAAATCCTGCCACTTTATTACAAGATAATTTCCATTACGTGGATTACTGCATGATACTAAAGGATGCTTTGCAGAAGAGATTTTATAGAGAAGATCACAGAAGATCTTAGACAAGAGTCCTCATCAGTTTAGAATCAATGCGAAATATAAAAGAGTAAAGCACTGCGAATATAGCTGACTTTTCAAGGCTGTCATGTAGAGTGTCTGTAATTCTGCTGTCTGTGAATGATTGTGTCCTGTGTAAAACTTTGAAAATTTGGGTTTCCATTAACTACATATAGAAATACAAATGTGGACCAACTTGGGCATGTGAACTTTGAAACTTGAAAAACAACATTCTTTATAGAGGTATTAATCACCTACAGCCCTGATTATCTACTTCAGGAGAAACTGTAGTGAAAATTCTTTAAAACAAGAGCAGCTTTAATTTAGTCACCTTCCTCCAGGCCCAAAGTAACAGCTCCAGTCTCCTCTTCAGAGACCTTGGTGAGTGTTTCTGGGTCAGGTTAATGGCTAAAGCACTGCTGCTTTTGTGAAGAATACAGGTGTTACAAATTCAGTTATGAAAATATTCCTGTGTGTCACCCTGAATGACTCACCAAATGGGCTAGCTTTAGAATAGTTGCCTCCCTGTAAGTTGTGGTGGTTGATGACGACCTATTTTAAATTGCTGTCAGGTATTATGGGTAGTAGAAGAAAAAAGCTGATCATCCAGTGTAAGCTGACAGGACTAATTTTCATTTTAAATTTGATGTAAAAGAGTGAGGTTATTAACCCTTCCTTTCATTTCCCCAAATTGCTATTAGAAATTTCTGAACAGTTTTTAGTGAAGTGTATAAAGGGAGATAAAATGTGGGTCACTTTGAAGTGGGGGGG
>WEIT01025436.1:0-18804 GCA_013389985.1 Dryoscopus gambensis
ACCAGGGGGGAGAACCCAACACGCTCCTATTATATCCCCTGAGGTTTCGGTGTCAGAGACTGAAATAGTTCATGCCTCAAACATCGATATAAAGTTTTAAAGAAGCTACAACTCCAGAAACCTCTCTGAAGAACTTTGGACTGTAAGTCAAACTACTGAGATTAGATAAAAGGGAAAACCCATTCTTTCATCAGCCTCAGGCCCGGGGAGAAACAAACAAGTAAACAAAGAAAAGAATGTGAGCCAAACCCAGCAGCTGTGCTAAGATTCATCCCTGGCTGAGTTTGGGGTGGGGGAGAGCACAGCTCACAGAAGCCAGGTACACAGACTCCTCACCCTAGCTGAGGGGGGGAGGAGGTCTCAGGTGCATGGCGTCACCTCTGGTGAGAGGCAGTAAACACCCATCCTCCCAGGACACAAGCTGGCCGAGCTGTGGCACCCCCAACCCCACAGGGCACATCCACGGGACATTCACGTGAGAGGCCTGGCCCCACAGGACTGCAGGTGATGCAACAGACCCAGAGACTGCTGTAAGAGACTGCCCCCTCTCCCAGGGGGACATGCCTGGACATGCCTGCCTAGCCTGAGCATATAAACCCATCGGATTCTATGCTTTTTGGGGGGACTTTCACCACCAAGACCAGCTGGAGAGGATCAACAGAACATTGTTGGGAACCACGGATGGTGATATTTTCCTTATTCTGTCCATATCATTCTTTCTGTCCCCCCCACCTATTTTCCACTTCTTTCTCTCTTTCTCTCTCTCTCTCTTTCTTTCATATTTACTATATAATAAAACTCAAATTATTGTCACTGGCATATGGTCTCATTTGCACCTTAATTGGAGCAGAGGAATTTCTAAAGAACCTTAATAATAATAATAATAATACTTGGATCTTAACATCCGGTAACATCTTTGGATGATGGCGTGCAACGGGGAGATTCTACTACTCGTGGTCCCTTGAATGAGGCACCGGATACATCAAGTCGGGATGAGATGATAATGAGTGTAGGAAAGTTGTCCTCTGATATAGGTTGTTACTGTAATACAAGAGCAAGATTGGCTAAGTGCAAGAATTGTGAGCGGGGGAGTAAGGAAGTAAGTAGTCTGTTTCCCCTCAGGGAAGCTTCTGTGGGTGGAGTAGCAGGAGGTATTGGCTTTGTAAATGCTCCCCTTACAGCTTCAGAAGTAAGGGCTTTTAAGAAAGAGATTAAGAGTTTACTTGAGGACCCAGTGGGGATAGCTAATCAGTTCAATCAGTTTTTAGGGCCAAGTATCTACACTTGGGGAGAGTTAAATTCCATCTTGGGCATTCTGTTTTCACCTGAGGAGATGCAACTAATTAGAACAGCCAGGATGCGCATCTGGGAGCGTGAAAATAGACCTGGTCCCCTAGGGGAGCAGATGATGCCTCTGACCGAACCTGATTGGGACCCCAATGAGGAAGAGGGAAGAAGCAGTATGAAGGATTACAGAGCACTGATAATCAGAGGAATTAGGGAATCAGTACCAAGGAATAACAATGCTAGGTTAGCTTTTGATGGTGCCTGAGAACGTGATGAAACTCCAAATGCTTGGTTGGCTAGGCCAAGGAGGAATTTCCAGTTGTATTTGAGTGTAGATCCTGAGGGCCCAGAGGGACAAGTGCATTTAAAGGTCCAATTTGTCACTAGATTATAGCCTGACATTAGAAGAAAGTTGGAGCGCCTTGAGGACTGGCAGAAAAAAGGATGAAATGAATTATTGCATGAGGTGCAGAGGATTTATTTAATAAGAGACGAGGAGAAAATGAAAAGTAAGGCCAAGATAATGGTGGTAGTAGCGAGAGAAAGTAGAGGTGTTGGAAAGATGGAACTGACAGAGGAGCATGATAAGGGAAGACTGAAGCATTGGAAACAATATGTGGACCCATCTGAAAGGCGATGCTATTATTATGGGAAGCTTGGATATCTTAAAGCTAGTTGTCCACAATGGAGAAAAGATGGTAAGATCTACAAGGGGACCCAAATGGCTGGGATAGAAGAATAGGGGTGTCAAGGGCTCTATAACCTGGGGAAGGCATATAAGAGTCATCTAGAGCCCTTGGTAAATTTTGAAGTGGGACCCCAGGGTGTTGAATTTGAATTTCTTGTCAATACAGGGGCTGATAGATCCTGTTTGTCAAGAATGCCGAAGGGAAGTGAACTGGGTAAAGAAACCTGTAAGGTTAAGGGAGCTAAAGGAGAACCCTTTGAAGTACCAGTTATAGGAAATGTAATAATAAAGGGGAACTCAAAAGAAGGTTATCCCAATTTCCTTTATATGCCCAAGTTAGCATGTAACTTGCTGGGTAGAGACCTTCAGGTCCAGTTAGGAGTTGGGGTGATTCCCAAGGATGGAAAGATGGTGGCTCAAGTGATGGTACTCAGAGAGCAGGATGTCAGTGCTATAGAAAGTGTTGTGTGGGCAGAAGAAGGTGGATGAGGTCTGTTAGATATGCCTCCTATAAAAGTGGAGATTTGATTGGGCACCCAGCCTATTCAGGTTCGACAGTTCCCGATATCGGCAGAGGGTAGGAACAGACTAACTCCTGTCGTAAAAGAACTGGTAGAGAGCTGTATCTTGGAACTGTGCATTGTGGTTATGTATTTTCCTTTGAATGGTTTGTTCTGTTTCCCCCTTTCCAGAAAGTATGGTATATTCCCAAATTGTAACCCAGCCTATGTTCCCTCCCTTGTCAGCCTTTCATTGGTTCAAGCCTTGGGCCCGCGGGCCCTTCGAAATTGTGATAGGGGAGTGCTGGGAAGCATGAGGGTCGTCTTCTGCTTTGGATCTTCTCCCCCTCTCCTTTCCCCTTCCCTCTCCCTTCCCCCCTTCCCCTCCCCTCCCTTGCCAGTGCTGGACCTGAAATAAACTGCTCCTGACTTCCCCATTGCTTGCGATGCTGTGTTTCTCTTAGGGCTTGCTGCTGCGGCTGACACAGAGCCCAGAGACACTGTAGAAGCCCCGGGGAGCTGCTGCAGCCCCCTTCCTTCTATGGACCCACGGGGAATGTTGCCCCAGGACTCCTGCCATCACTGGCCAGCAGAGAGATAGGCAGGGGTCACAGCAACAGTGCATGTCACCCCATAACACCCCAATATTACTGGTAAAAAAGGCAGATGGCACCTACCGCCTAGTACAAGATCTAAGAGAGGTGAACAAGCACATGGTGACAAGATACCCAGTGGTCTTGAACCCGTATATACTTTTAAGTTGGCTACCTCCAGAATACACATGGTCCATGGTGATAGATTTGAAGGACGCCTTCTGGGCCTGCCCCTTAGCCAAAGAAAGCAGGAACTGGTTCTCTTTCGAGTGGGAGGACCAGGATTCAGGGAGGAAACAGCAATATTGGTGGACCTGTCTTCCTCGAGGGTTCACCGAATCCCCAAATCTGTTAGGGCAAGCTTTGGAAGGATTGCTGAAACAGTTTGTCCCATCAGAGGGAACTCAGATTTTGCAATATGTGGATGATCTACTTGTCTCAGGGGAATGACAAGAGGAGGTCTGGAAGACCAGTATTGAGTTACTGAATTTCTTGGGAAATAAGCGACCAAAGGTTTTGAAGCAGAAGCTACAGTTAGTGGAAAATGAAGTAAAGTATTTGGGGCATGTAATTGGAAATGGCTACAAAAAGTTGAGTTCAGAGCACATCCTTGGCATCATGTCTCTACCCCCACCAAAACCAAAGAAAGATGTAAGGAAACTACTAGGATTAATTGGCTATTTCAAATTACAGGTAGATAGTTATACCCAAACTGTAAAATTCCTTTATGATAAATTAGCAGGTACAGAGCCTTTAAATTGGACCACAGAAGATGATGAGCGATTGGAAGAACTTCAAGCTAAATTATCAACAGCCCTGGTTCTGAGTCTTCCAGATTTAAAGAGATCTTTTGAGTTATTTGTTAATGTTGATAATAGCATAGCTTACAGGGTATTGGTTCAAGAATGGGGTGGAGCCAGAAAACCAGTGGCTTATTATCCAGGCTACTGGACCTGGTAGTGAAGGGTTGGCCGGTATGCATACAGGCGGTGGTGGCCACAGTGGTGTTAGTGGAAGAGGGACATAAATTGACATTTGGTGGGAAAATGAGAGTCCGTATGCCACATGACATGAAGTCCATCTTGAGCCAAAAGGTCAGCTAATGGCTCACAGACAGTCAGATCCTAAGGTATGAACTGGTCTTGATAAATTCCGAAAATCTGGAATTGACGACCATAAGAAGGTTAAATCTGGCTCAATTCTTATATGGCGAGCCATTAGAAAACTTAGAGCACTGTTGTATAGAGCTAGTTGATATGCAGCTGAAAGTTAGAGATTATTTGGAGGATTTGCCTTTACCCCGTGGAGAAATTTTTTTTGTAGATGGATCATCCAGAGTGGTGCAAGGAAAACGAGTTTCAGGGTATGCAGCTGTAGATGGGAGATCCATGAAAGTAAGGGAAAAAGGGAAATTGCCATCAGGATGGTCAGCTCAGTGCTGTGAAGTTTTTGCACTGAAACAAGGATTAGAAATGTTGAGAGATAAAAGTGGTACTGTATTTATGGATTCCCGTTACGCATTCGGTATTGTGCATACCTTCGGGAAAATTTGGCAGGAAAGGTAAAAGCTAACTCAAAAGGTAAAAGTCTAACTCATGAGAGCTTGATTAAAGAGGTTTTGGAATTGTTGAAAGGGCCGAGAGGAATCGCGGTTGTCCATATTAAAGGCCACCAAAAAGGGGATTCAGCTGAGATAAAAGGTAATTATATGGCAGATTGAGCTGTGAAGGAAGTGGCGTTGGACGCAGAGGAACAGACAGGGATCCTGGCACTAGTGGAAACGGCAGAAGAGTGTAGTGGGGAGATTCCTAAATTTAGTGAAAAAGAAGAGAAGGAGTTGGAAAAGAATGATGGAATTAAAGGAGACAATGGAAAATGGCGAATGCAAGACGGGAGACAAGTATTGAACAGGCTTTAGCAAGGAGGGTGTTAGAGGACTTATACACGTCAACCCACTGGGGAACCCAAGGTCTTTGTGACCACTTTTTGCAAAGTTTTGTATGTATTGGGACATACGAAATTGCTAAATTAATAACACGAGATTGTGTGACCTGTCAGAAGGTCAATAGAAAGGTCATAAGGAAAGCCACGCTTGGGGCCAGGGAGTTGGCTAAGAGACCATTTCAGAACATCCAGGTGGATTTTACAGAGCTGCCGCCAGTGCAAAGCTTCAAGTATTTGCTAGTAATTATTGACCATCTCACACACTGGGTTGAGGCATTCCCAACTGTGAAAGCCAATGCCCAGGTAGTGAGTAAGACCTTACTTGAACAGATTATACCTAGATATGGGGTAGTAAATTCCATTGACTCAGACTGAGGTCCCCACTTCACCTCAAGAGTCTTGCATCAGACAATGGAAGCTTTGGGGGTAAAGTGATGTTTACATATGCCATGGCACCCCCAAAGCTCAGGGAAAGTTGAGCGGATAAATCAAACACTTAAGAATACCTTAACCAATTAATGGCAGAGATGGAGATGAATTGGTTAAAATGCCTCCCGCTAGCCCTGTTGAGAATCAGAGCAAGACCACGGGCTGATTTGGGGGTCTCCCCCTACGAGGCTATGTTTTGGCTGCCTTATTTAATTACTCCTTTTAGCAGGGGTGTAAATGCTGAAGGGGAAAATATCACCAAGAGGTATATTCAGATGATTGCCATCACTCTGGAGGATCTACACCTGTAGATTTAAAGATTCATAAAACTGATCCAGGACATTGGGTTCTGATTAAGGTCAGATACACTGCTAACGGCTAAATGAGGGTCCTTTTCAGGTTCTTCTTACAACGAATACCCCAGTCTGAACTAAGGAGAGGGGCTAGAGTCACGTCACTCAGGTAAAGGGTCCAGTACCAGCTCCCATCGAGTGGACAGTCACTGGACAGACCAGAGACCTGAAGCTGACTGTGGAAAGGACTCAAAGGATCGACTGTGGGATGCCAATCAGGGAACAAGAGAATCCCCTAAAGAGGCAGGTCCCCCAGTTCTGTTTCCCTGACTGGCCTCTTGATTTCCCTGCCCCTTTTTCCCTTATATGTCAAGGTCCCGCCCTTGACTTACATGTCAAGGACAGCCCATGTACTGCCCCTGTGCCCTGAGCTGTGTGCTCTCTCCACCCCCCTCATCCCCACATAAAACCCAGTCCCATATCATGTGATTTCCTCTCTGCCTTGGGCTATCAGCCTGTGCTGGTCCTCTCTACCTTGGGGTCACCATGTGAATGAACATCCTCTGAGGTCCCCACACAGGGAGCCTTCTTGCCTCCTTTATCGCCACTGTATTGCAGAAGCTGAGAGCTAGCCGGAGCACTGTGCAGGGCAGGCAGCCCGCTGCGCTCTCCGGGAAGGTCTGCGGCTTGCCATACCATCGCCAGAAATACAAACCGCAACAATCGACCACCCTGTAACTGTCACTGACCTGTGTCAAGTCTGGTGTTTAAAGATTATGCGTAAAGTTATATTATAAGAGTTAAAGTTACAAGTTTTTGGAGCTGAGTTAATTGTCCTAAGGTTCCCAGTTTATTTCGTTAATTGCTGTTATTTCACAGTTCTGGTATTTTTCAAAGGCACCTCCAAAAGTTAAAAGCATAGAGCATTCTCCATCTATTTAGACAATTGGACCCTAAGACTACTGTGAAGAGCCTGTTATCCAAAAGGGAGAGAATGAGTCCTAAAGAAGGATATTGCACCCAGGTAAGGAGGAAGCGCAGAAGGGGCAAGACTGGGTCAGACTCTGCTCTTGGCAGATGAACTATCCCCACCTTGGGAGGCACCCCCATAATTGTGAGGACTGGGAGGGCATCCTGTGCCAGACCCCTGTGGTTAGCAGCTGGATATTGAGTATCCACCTCCTGCGAAGTTGGGTGGGTCCTTGTTACAAGTGCTACTATCCCCTGTATGCTGGGGATATTACGAAGTCACTTTTAAGAGTACATACTCATCCAAATCCTGAGTGTATCAACCATTCTGAGTTACAAACTTGTGAAGAGGAGGGAAAGATGTGTTGGCTGGCCAAAAACATAGGGAATTTTAGACAGAAATTGGATGGGGAGTGCCCTATGAAAGAGGAATGGATTTATTTCGAACGTAATTCAGGAAAAGAGCTGTTAAAAGATGGTCTGTATACAGAAGTCCAGATTAAAGAAAAAGAGTTGGAGGAAGGAGTGTGAAATGTTGAGGAAGAAAGTGTAATGCCATATGGGAAAAATTTGTTTCTTGATATGATAGAAAGAATAAGCAAAGAGTTTAATGTATCCAGTTGTTGGATTTGTGGCGGTACTGAGATGGTCGAAATGTGGCCATGGGAGGGTATAAGTTTGAGTGTGCGAGATGTGTTAAAATGGATGAAAATGAAGAAGGATCTACTGGCTATGAGGAGTTGAAAAGGACAATGGAAATTAAGATCCAAGACCATCGGCGAAGAATGCTTATGGAGAAAAGGACTGAACTATCATATGGAGGTGGGCAAATTATTGTGTAAATGTTACCTAGTTACAGACGGCATCCGCACTTGGTGGATACCAAAAGCCCCTAACTTGTATTGGTCTAGGGAAGGAAAAGGGAGGGGGTATGCGTACATAAATTTTGAGGGATTGTATTAATGTATCAGGAAAGAAGTAAATCCATTCTGGGATATACTGGGAATTTCTAAATTCCGGGAGGGGATTAAAAGGGAAGATTACAACCTTTGGGAAACTCCAAAGGGTTTATTTTGGTTGTGTGGGGACACTGCTAATGTAAGGTTACCACAGGACTGGTCAGGGAGTTGTACCTTGGGTGTGATCAGGCCTTCTTTCTTCTTGTTACCCTGGAGTTACGGACAAGAGTTAGGGATCCCACTTTATGATGAATTGGGTTGGAAAAAAAGGGATTTAATAGGGGGAACTCAGAAGTGGGCGGATGATGAATGGCCCCCAGAGGATCATCAGTGTATATGGGCCAACCACTTGGGCACAGGACAATTCCTGAGGGTATAGAACCCCAATTTATATGTTAAACCGCATCATCAGACTACAGGCCATACTTGAGGTTATAACAAACCAAACTGCCCTGGCACTAGAGCTCATATCAGCACAGCAAAAATTTATGAGAACGGCAATATATCAGAACAGACTAGCCCTAGATTATCTCCTTGCGGAGGAGGGTGGAGTCGGTGGGAAATTCAATTCGTCCGAATGCTGTATTGAAATCGATGACCATGGGGAAGCTGTTAAGAATATCACTCATAACCTGTGTAAACTAGCTCATGTGCCTGTTCAGAAGTGGACGCCCCTTTTTAAGACAGATTGGTGGAAGGATTTATTTAATGGAGGGTGGATAAAAAGCATAGTGTTTATTGGTCTGTGTGCTCTAACTGGTGTTATTTTTCTCCCATGTATAATACCCTGTATGATATGGATGGTAACAAGTCTCACACAAAGCGCTCTAGAGAAAATGACTGAAGAAAAGCTAATGATAATGAAAGATAGTCAGAAAGAAATAATTGATGAGCCTGCTAAAGAAATATATGAAAGATACCAGAAACTGAGGAATTTCTATGGAAACCAAGGGCATTATCAGCTGGTATGAACTTTCTTGATGTGGGCAAGGCTCGATCAAAGAGTGAGAGGGGGGAACTGTTATAAATGAGTTTGAGTCCAGTAAAATTATTACGTTAATGAGTTAATAATGTTAATTTCAGGAAGTTGGGCTAATTGATGTTCTTAGTGTTAATTACATTGAATCTACTGGGTGGCGAATGCTGCACCGAGTGTAATATCCATATACATCCATTAGATGGCGTGAGATTACCCATTTCAGGGTATTTCTAGCTTATTCCAACAGGTGAGAGTGATGTCATCGGGAATACGGATTGGACCAAGCAAGAACCAACCAGAAGAGACCCCTAGAAAATGATTGGACAGGGATGCATTAGATGAACGAGCCAATCATGTCCAGATGAAACGAGCCAATAATTCGGAGGATCCAAAATGGACCAATGGGTGTAATGGGCTGGGTAAAAGACTGATCCAATGCTTCCCATTGGGTCCTCTGCCCTTTTCGCACTTGTGAGGGAGAGCACCCAGCGTTGTGTGTGCTGCACTCAGGTCTGCCTTGCCATGAGGAGTTGCAAGCTTATCCCAAGGCTTCCGTTTTTGATTGTTGGTTAATAAAGTGGTTGGTTTTTTTCTCACAATTAGGAGTGAGTTGTGTTGCTCGCCAAGTCCCCGCTCCCTCCCAACAGTAGACAAGATTTATCAAACTCCACAACTGCGGTGGGAGCCCCAGGATGTCGTGGTGGGCAGAGGGAGCGGAGCTACAGAGTAGTGAAGAGTTGGAGCAGTGGCAAAGGAACGGCGGGGATGGGGTAGCGGCGGCCTGGCTCCCAGCAGGGCAGGGAGAGGCGAGTTCAGGATCCTGGGGCTTTCCCCTGAGGCACCCAAGCAGATGGTGAAAAAGTCCCTCTTTTAGTGAGGTAGTGTGTTAAATAGGGTCCCAATGCAACGGCTGCTCCAGCGAGCAGGGCTCCAGTCTGGGTAGAAGGAGGGCAGTAGAAGGCAGAACCCCACAGTGGTGATGAATTCTCCCTACAGTGACCACAGCCTCTCTGCCCTTCAAACGCTGAGAGCACAAGAGAGCTAGGGGCTTCACCCAACCCCTTTTTCCCAGTCCAAATCTCTCGGCATTTCTGCCCTACACGAGAAAACCCCAGGTAAAAGAGAGTAGCCAGCTGGACCCCTCCCCTGAGCTGTGGCCAGGTCTTTTGTCTCTCTTAAGTATCCAGTAGTTATTGTCTCCTAGCAACATGTATGGGGAAAATTCTTCAGGAGAAAAAAAAAACAAAAGGAGAACTCCTAAAACCCCAACAGCTGGTCACCTAAAAACTGGGTGAGGCGCACCTCCAGCTCCTCTTGCTGTGTGCCAGCCCCAGATGGTGGAAGGACCCCGGAGGAGTGCCCTATTGTGAGAAAGGACCTCTCATGATTTGAATTTTTAAAGAATTTATTATCTCATTAACAGGACAAAACACAATGATAAGAGACTCAGGTGCCGCACTGGGTATGGCTCAGAGAGCCTGAAGCCAGACAGCCTCCAGGGCAGTGACATTATATTTTATACCCCTCACAGACCCCACCCATCACCTCCCCTATGCCCTCCCCCTGGGACTGAGATGATAGGCTGAGATTGAGTCAATCCTCTCAATTGGCTCGTTCCTTGCTTCCCGTTGTCTCGGGTCTTGTCATAGGTCTGGTCTTCACCCAATGATCTTCTTGCCTATATCCCTTTATGCTAAGGTCTCATCCAGACTCCTCCTGCAATTACATCGCTAGTGTTCTAGAGAGTTTCAAAAGGTTACTGACATAAACTGTAACTATCATTAACTTTAACTATAGGGAACTGTTCGAAGAAACGAATTACTTACAACAAATTCATTACTCTGTAACAAGTAAAGAACAATCATTAACGTTCTACAGTAAACAAAACTCTCCTCACCAATTAAGCATCATTTGCAAAAGCCAATTCCAACAGTCTGTTTTTAACACCCGTCTTGTACAGAAAATCATGCTATGAGAAGCCAGTGTCCATAAAGGAGACAGAGGAGTCCTGCAACTTTATTCAAATAAAGGGAGAGAGTCCACTGGGTCATATGCCTGCAGGGTTTTCTCTCTCGAGGTTTCGGAGGACACAGCCTCCTTTTATCCTGAACTCCTGGCTGCATATTACCCTCTTTCTTTCCCCCTGGCTGAGGTACTAGGAACGTACAGCCTTCCCGAACCGGCTATCACATACGTCGCCTTGAACCTGTCATTTTACCCCAAAGTTCAGAAACTCCGGCTTGTGCGGACCCATTTTTCTGTTTCAGGAGTCAAACCTAACCCTAACCCAACTCTGGGTTCTGTAACAAACCTGCGGCTTGAAGTTAATAGAGACATTAAGACCCAATTCAAAGACATTAACACCCATACCTTCAACCTTCGAATTGTTTGTAAAGACATTAACACACATCTTTCCTATCACCTTCGCTGCCTCCCTTGTCACCTGATCGTCAGCTCTGTGTCCTCTGTGTTCCCATCTTCCTCCTTTTAATAACACATCCTGATTGCACTGAGGATCTTCAACCCTTTCAGGAGCAGAGACACATTCATAGTCTGTTTCCACAGTGTTGCGATGTAGGCACGGTATTCCCCAATTTAGTGTTCCCACTGAAACACTTCAAATTATGCACCACCCTACGAGTGGCTGGACAGAAGAATTGGAGGCACAAAAAGTAAAAATCACGGGCTGAGATAAGAATAATTTACTGGAAACAGCAATGAAATAAGAAACAGAACAGAAACGGTATTAGTAACAGACGAGTGCTCACCATGTTGGAATCTTATGTTACCCTGATCACAGGCTTCGCACTACACCACCAGAAGGGACCCCTTTCCCCATCCTGTGCATGATATGAGGTGATACAGAATAACCCCAGGTCCTGGCCATGCCCCTCCTGGCTACTGCAAAAATTAACCCTGTCATGGCTGGAACCAGGACATGCAGTAATGTGCTCTCCATGTGTTTCAGAGAAGGAATAAATAAAACATAATTCCTGAGGCAGAGGCCTCATTTCAACCCACAAATCCACAGAGAGGTGAGAAGCATATCACCACTTCCCAGAAGCTCCTTTGAGCTTCCCAAAGTTGCCATCTCCATTTAGGAAAGTGTGAATTATACCTGAGCTTGACCCAAAAAAATGTCTTTGTAGTTCCTGGCTGCCAGAGCAGACTGTCCTGCCCTGACTGGCATGGGCAGCAGCAGGAGGTTTGGATCAGTGATGACATTCAAATGGTCCAAAAAGGAACTGACTTTATGGATATGAAAAATGGAATTTAAAAATAGCCTCCTGAGTCACACTTTCCCTGAAGATGCACGGACCTGTGTCTCTTTGCTATTTTTGTGGCTCCATCACCTGACTCCTGTGGAGTCAGGTTGCTTGTTTGCTCTTTCAGTGAATTTTGTTCATTTGGGGTAAATTGGCTGGAGGGAAATGAGGGCAAGGTTTGATAGTGGGTTCATGTCAACATCTGCAGTTTGCTGTGGCTTGTGCATGAGAATAGGCCTTTGCAGGCAGACTCTGGAGCAGCAGAGGCTCTGTCAGGGGGGCAGACAGGTCTGATACATCAGCACTGGATCGTGAACCAAGGTCTCTTCTTCCAGTAACTTCTCACCAGGTGTGACACTTGTTGTCCACTGCTGGCATGTGAGTCAGCCAAGCAGGGCAGGGTTGAGACTGGATGGTTCAGAGGGCTTATTGCTGCTCTGCACTGTGGATTTTGCATTAAAAGGTCAGGATTTGGGTGCTGGTAAACCTGACTGCCCTTTAGTAACAGGGGAAATCACAGAATCACAGAATGATTTGTGTTGGAAGGGACATTTAAAAGTCATCCTGTCCACACTGCTGCCATCAGCAGGGACATCTTCCACTAGACCAGGCTGCTCCAAGTCTCATCCAACCTGGCCTTGGACACTTTTAGGGATAGGGCAGACACAGCTTGTCTGGGGAACCAGGGCCTCTGCCTATTTCCACTGAGTTGTCACCTAGGATCAGGTAGAGGTGAAGAGCTGGATTTGCACCACCAAGGAGCTCATAGGGAGTGAATTTAAGGTTGAACATAACCTTCTCCAAAGCACTCCAGGCAGTGAGAAGGTAGATTTTCCAGGACAGCAAAGCAAGCTGTCAGTCAGGGCAGTCTCTCCAGGGTCACCTTCTCAGTGGTCAGTGGAATACAGGCTGCTGTTTATCTTCTGTGAGATAAAAAGGCAACAAAGTTCTTACAAGTTGTCCTGGCACCCTATCAGGCTGCCCCTTCTCTTTGAGGCTTTAGCGGCAGAAAGGGGACATATCCACACAATATGAGATGTTCTGCTTTAGGTCCCATATGTGTCCTGGGCTTTGGGGTTCAGAGGGCATTGCAGACCTTTGGCAGCCTTGAGGGCTCAGAAACTGGCAGATCTGAAAGTGGCGACATCGGACCATGAAAATTGCCAGACTGCACTGTGCAGTGTCCTGTGTGCAAGGGTCACACATCACATACTGGGATGCAGCTGGGTACTGTATGAGTTGCCCTGGTGTTTGATCACATCCTGAGAGGACATTCCTAGGGATGACAGGGTCAAAGAGCTCTGCTGATGACCAGTCACCTGGGTTATCTCTGGAGCACACTTTGCTATTAACCTGGTGGGCTAATATAATCAGATATAATAGAATAGGCCAGCTCTGACCTCTTGTGTCCCATCCTGGAGCGGTTCAGATGGTGGTGGGCCCAGCTGGTCAGCTCCTGTCCTGGGGGAGCAGAGCAAGTACAACCATGCCATCCACAGCTGTCAGAGGTGCAAAGGGCTGGAAACTCTTCCAGGGAGCCTGGGTCTGACCTGCTGGGCTGTGGTAGTGCTCAGGAGTCACTGTAGTACCTGGGAGGAGTGTGGGAGCAAGGAGAGGTTGGTGGTGTGGAGCTGGAGCTTGGGAAGTGAGAGAAGGATGAAGGATGCTAAAGAAAAGCAGAGGAACACAGGGCAGAGCAGGGGACTTTGGAGGGAGGGGAGAATTTGGCCCTGCCTGGAAAGAGGTCTCCAAGGAACTGGAGGGGTCCTGGGTGAGTGGCAGGCTGAGGGATGGTGAATTGGGACTCCTAGGTCCCCATGGCTGCTGTACCTGTGAGGTGGATGAAGTGGGGGAGATGCACCCTCTGCACAGCCCCGGGCTGCACTTCCAAGTGGAAGAGGGATCCAATGGGCACCTAGTCAGCCTTGCTCAGGTGCCTGTTTCAGGTGTATCTATAGATTATGGTCCTTGCTGACTTCTGCCCAAAGCTGAGGCCTGTGATGGGGTACTGGGAGCCACCTGCACCAGGGAGGTGGCTCTGCAGGTAGGAGGGATGACTGGCTCCTGCTTGGACTGACAGCTCTTACCAGGTGAGGTACCTCAGAGAGTGTTAGGTTATCTCCAGAAGATATACTTCTGGAAGATCGTGCAACACACATGTGGCCAGTTTGGGTCTGAATGGGGTGTTTTGCACTGGGTCCTGCTTGCAGGGGTGTGCTGGGATTGACAGGGAAGCACTACACAGCTTGGCATGGAAGTTCAGAGCCCTGCGAGCATCACTGTCATCAGTGAAAAAATCATTGACTGGCACTTCCTATACCCTGGGACCTGAAACAAGCTCTGGCCACGCCTGAGGCTCACAATCTCTTTAATACAGATCTCTGTGTGCAGGCATATCACCCACTGGGGCCAATCCCGCTAGAGGGAAGGCACTGGTTCATCCCTGCATCCCCTGGGCAGGAGACGTACTGCGGTGGCCATGCAGAGCAGTTCCCAGAGCTTCAAGCTGTGTTTCACCCACTGATTTTTAGGTTATATTTCGCAATTGGAAGTTCCAGATGGGCAAGTTTCTGTTTCCCAAGAGAGAAAATGTTGTTGGCTGCTCACTTCTTTTTGAGTAAAGCCTGGGTTGATCCCCCTCTGCCTGGGTGTAGCAACAGGGAGCAAAGCTGCCACAGGCAGCTGAAATATTTAGCAAGAACAAATTAAGGATGTGAGCAAGTGGAATTTGCCTTCCCAGGAACTTAAAAACTGGGGTGCTGAGTTAGTGCAGTGAAAGCAACAAGACTCATCTGGAGGAAGAAGAATTGCTGTGAGTAACAGGTTCTTAAGGCACATCTGACCCTTCTGGTGACAGCCAGAATCAGTCCCAGGCTCCCTGCTCTGCATGTGGGTGTGACAGTGCCTTGCCAGGACCAGCAAAGGCCTGACCTGCTGGAGGCAGGAGAAGTCTGAGAACATGAGCAGCATCCCCAGCACCAAGTCTGGCCCTGCTCCTTGCTCCTGCAGGATGGAACCAGGCGGGCATGGGTGCTGAGCCTGCCTGGCCCACCATCAGTGTTTGTCCCTCTCATGGGATCGAGGGCAGTTCCTGCCACCTGATGTGGTGCTGCTGTGGCAATGTGTAGCACTGGACCCCCATCCACAGGGCTGGCTGTGACCCATGTGCTGCAGCCCTGCCTTCCCCCAGCCCTGCAGTGTTCCTTTCTCAGGCACCTCAGCCTCAGGTGAGACCTCCCCTCTGCGCTCCTTGAGGAGCATCTGTCAGAAGTGTGCAACGGCTGGTCACCATCTCCTCAGTCTGTGTCTGGAACAAAAGGAAGACGTTGTCCTTTATGCCTCATATTTTTGAGAAGAAGCCATCCTTTAGCAATCTTCACCCAGCCTTCCTGATCCCATTAGCTGCACAAGTCCCCTCAGGTGCCATCGTATACTCCTGCATGTGCTGTGACTTTCACATCTTGCCCCATGACCCTGCAGCTCCAGTAGCCCCGCTCACCAGCGCATGACCTGATGATGCCTTATCTTCTCACACCTCCCTGGTGCACACACAGCCACCTGGCTCCTTCCCTCCTGCCTGCACTCCTGGCCAGTGTCCCTCTCCAGGAACCCCCCCAACACTCCCCCTCCCTCCCTCCAGACAAATCTTCACACACCTCCCCCAGCCCACCTTGCACTTGCGTGTTGGTATACTGCACAAAAAGCAGCTGGAGATGATTTCGCAGTGTTGCAGGGTCAGGTTGTTCTCCATCTGCCTGCTGTTGTAGCACAGCTTTCCTGTTTGGGAGGAGCCCAGTGCCTGGAGCTCCTACACGGAGACACCAGCACTGCAGACGTTCTGCTCCACAAAGTCCTGATGAAATCGCGAAACTGGCCGGGGCAGTCAGCTGTGGGCTGCTGCTGTGCCATGGCATTTGTCCCAGCCACCCCAGAAGATCCAAGGATCTGGCTCCAGCTCCATCACTTCCCAAGAAACTGAAAGCGCTAGATGACGTCAGGGCTGATCTGTCAAAGTGCCTTCCTGTCCCAGCTGAGCGCTCCTTCTCCTGCCCACGGCCCTGCCTGCACCTGCTCCCTCCCCTGGGCTGCTCCATTCGCACATCTTCTCTCCCTTGTTACCTTCCCTTTCCGCTTCTCCTCCACCCAACTCCTCTTCCAGGACTTCCTTCCTGGGGGAAGGCAGGGCAGGGCTGCGCAGGCAAGGGCAGAAGTTTTTTTGCAAGGTGTAGTAGTTTGAAAACAAACCAGTGGGAGTTCGCAAGTCAGAATTATAATTTAGTAGGAAAATTAAAATAAATGCAACAGTACAAGAACACTGACAGAGTCGGGATACAACCCTGACATCCTGTTAGTCAGAGTGGTGGTAGCAGTCCCGATGAAGTAGTTCTGTTGAAGTGGTGATCCTGTAGAAGGGTCTGGTCCTCCTTTGAAGGGTCAGTGGTAGTTCTTGGCCTCTGGGAATCCAGTAGGTAAGGCTGAGTGTGGTGTTCCAAACCTCAGATTACATCCAGGATGGAATGCGTGGTTCCTCCCCCTGGGCGGAGCATCTCACAATGGGATGATGTGATTTTATCAGTCATGCAGTGAGCCTAGATGGCCCATTAACAGAAAAATACCTCTCTGGAGGGAGTTATCAGGGATGTGCCACAGAAGAGATGAAGAACACTGCCCCACCTGGTTTTACCAGATGGTGATAGAATACATACTTTTGGTTACATCTTACATTGTAGCCTAAGAGACAAGGAAACAGTGAAGCAGAGGCTTCAATCCAGCCTGGAAAGCAGGTCTGGGGATGCCGGAGGCTCCACCACTGGCTTATGGGGTCACCCTGGCATCTGCCCCTCACCCTGTTCCCTGCATCTCCCTGGCGTCCCAGTGTGTGCCTGGGCTGGGCAGTCTCTGCCCCCGGCTGCATGGGACAGCCCCCATCCCTATCCCTGCTGCAGCGGCGTGGTGCGCTGTTAATTTTGGGGTGATGGGAGGTGAAGGGCTGCAGGTTGTCATCTCCTTGAGACCTGCAGAGAAGGCAGAGAGCTGAGGGTTTGCAGCACAATGGGCAGCTGCCTGGCACTGCTGGCACAGCCCTGTGAGCCCTGCAGTGAGGCACCACTGTCCTACTTGGGGCAGACCTGCAAGCTGGGCCCCACAGCACCCATTGCCACCACCAGCAGTGTGGCTGAGCACCCCACCAAGCACCATGGGGTGACTGGGTCAGCTCAGGAACTGGGCAGGACCTACCAGGGCAGGACCTACAGGTGACATTTCAGTGACCAACACTGCAGTGCAGGCAGTGCTCAGTGTGAGAGTGATGTCAGGGTGATGGAGCCAGTACCAGGAGCCGAAGAGACGACGATGAGGGCGGAACACACTACCCAGCAGCTCTGTGAGGTTTCTGGGGAAGGAAGGACCCCCAGCCGTCCATACCTTTGGGTTCCTGCCCAGTCACCTCACTGAAGGCAGAACTGCATCTTCCACTGTTCCTGGGGCAGCACAGCCCCACAGTGCTGCTCATGTCTCATAGTCCCATCCCTGGAGTGATGTGCTTAGACTCGTAAGGTGCAGTGAAACAACCCCAAATTTTGTCCACTTGTGATGCCAGCTAAGCATAGAATCACAGACGGTTTGGGTTGGAAGGGATTTTTAAAGGTCATCTAGTCCACCTCCTGCCATGGGCAGGGACACCTTCCACTATCCCAGGTTGCTCCAAGCCCTGTCCAACCAGGCCTTGGACACTTCCAGGGATGGGGCAGCCACAGCTTCTTTGGGCATTCTGTGCCAGTGCCCCACCACCCTCACAGGGAAAGAATTTCCTTTCAGTATCCAATTTAAATCTACCCTCCTTCAGTTTAAAGCATGGCCACCCACAGCTTGTGACAGAGTTCTCTGTCAGCATAATTCCCTGCAAAGCCATTTAGTGTCTTCTTCCAAGGCTCATTCCTTGCTGTTTGCTTGCCAGCTGCAGAGGAGCAGTTTTTCACTCCACAGGTTAAAAATCCTGCACGCCAGGTAGGGATATGGAGGTGATGGGTCTGCTAGGGGTCCCCCCTGCCAGCAATACCACATCCCATGGGATGAGCTCTGCACCATGCCCCAGGCAGGTGCAGCATCACATGCAGGGATGCTCTTTCTCAGCTGCCTGCAGACACTGGACATAGGATCATTTCTCCTGCCTTAAAACTGAGGCAGCTCCATGAGGACCCACAGTCCATCTTCCAAGGCTGTGGAGGCACGTGGCTCCCTGGAGCTTCTATGCTGGAATGCTTCATCCTTGGGTATTATGTTTTTAACAGCAGTAAGAACTGCAGATGAACCGCCCAGTTAAGCCTCTCATCCCATTTGGAGCAGGGAACTGAAGCTGGATATTAAAAAGTAGTGATCTGCCTGGAAAGCCTCAGGGGGTTGTATATTTGGGGAGTAAGAGAGCAGCGACCTGAGACAAACTATCCAGGGAAGAAAAAACCATCTTCTGTACCCAAGGTGGTCTCAAAAGTCATCGACTGAAAATAAAGAACAGATTTGGGGCATGCGATAGGAAAAGGCACAGAGAGATGCTGACACTGCCAGATGGCATGATGGGGAGGGAAAGAGTTTTCTGGGGAGAACAGAAATGTGCCAGGCGGGAGGAAGCGGAGGGTGGCGCAGATCCTTGTCTTCGAGGGGAGAGCAGAGACGTGAATCCAGAAGGAAAATGTAAAGCAAGTGACCAGGGAAGGGCCGGGCCGGGCCGGGCCGGTGTATTTCAGGCGGGCAGGAATAGTCCTCGCAGCGGCGGCCCCGTGGGACCAAAGCAGAACCAACTGGCCCGGAATGCCCGGGGCCAGCGGGGACCCCGCGCCACTCGTGTACTGGGAGCGGGCAGGGCCGGCGGGGACCTCCCGCTCCGCTCCCGCGGCGGGG
>WEIT01025436.1:18866-34022 GCA_013389985.1 Dryoscopus gambensis
GGGGACTCCTCTGCAGCCGGAGCTGCCGGCGGGGCCGGGGTCGGGGCCGGGGTCGGAGCCGGGGGCAGGCAGTGCGAGAGCGCCGCGTGTCTCCGCATCTCTCCTGAGATGCAGCAAATGCCCAGGAAATCAAAGCGGCATAAAAATGGGTCGTGGGGAAAAGCCGGGTTTGTCCTGAGGGGGGTTTAGGTGCCTATGTCATGTCCCCCCGGCAGCTGTTCTCCAAGTTTTTTTGCCCCTGTTTTGGTGGACCATGATCTCACCTGGACAGGGCTGAATGTCTTTAAGCTGAAGAAAGATAGATGAGATTAAATACTAGGAAGAAATTCTCCACTGTGAGGGTGGTGAGGTAATGGGAGAGGTTGCCCAGAGAAGCTGTGGCTGCTACATCCCTGGGAGCATCCAAGGGCAGGCTGGACAGGGCTTGAAGCAACCTGGGATAACGGAAGGTGTCCCTGCCCATGGCTTTAAGGTCCCTTCCAACCCAAGCCATTCCATGATCCTTGTGTGTTCCTTCCAACTTATGACATTCTATGGTTCTATGAACTGCATGGTCTCCTTTGAGAGGGAACATCTGAGTGTGATGGATGGAGCTGGACTGTGGTGGTGTACTGTAGCTGTTAGTCTTGGAAAACATTGCCGGGATAAACTTCTGCCCTGCTGCAGCTCCTGTGGGGAATGCAGATTGCTTTTGTGCCTTGGGGACCTGGCAGTGACAGCACGGCAGGGGCTTGGCTGCTTGTGGCAGAGCAAATGAGAATTAAACCTCTCTCATGCTGTGAAATGATTTGATTTTTGCATCAAGCACTCTGCGTCTGGGGACAATTTCCAACATTTATGATTTTTATTGGCAAATCTTTACAATCTGAACCAAATCCCATGATTAATGATTTCCAGTCCAGCTCACAGAGGTGTGTGAAGGGGTGGCAGTGGCAGTGCTGCCGAATGAGCCTTTAACCTGGAGCCGGTAAATTGCTGAAGCAGCAGCCAGGAAAACAATCCTGTCTGACTGTGCTCTGACACGGCGTTCCCACTGCACTTCTTCAGGAGCCAGCAGGGTACATTAAACGGCAGTTTTGTAGCTCTCTGTGCTGCTGCTGACATAAACCCCTGGTGACAAGGTGAAGTGTACCAGGGCACGTTACTCCTTGCCTGCATCCCTCCCTGCCCACGCTGAGACGGGGCCATGCAGTCCATCGCTGGGGCCATGAGCTGCTCTCGCTGTTTTGCAGCGTGACTTTTGCTTCTGTTTCTTGGGACCATTTGAAAGAAAATCACCTGGCAAAGCCAAACCTGCTGCTTTCTCCAGGTGGGTGTAAAACAAATCTTGGACCCCAACAGGAAGTGGCTGGAGAGGTAAGGCTTTGGCAGGGAGGGCTATACTGAGGGGGCTGGGGGCTCCTGGGCAGGCAAGGTGGAGGACAGAACAGGAGGGGAAGGAGGGGCCCAGTGCAGCTCTGAGTGTGTCAGAGTCACTGTGTGTCAGCAGCTGGGGGCCCTGAAGCAGAAGCCAGGCAGCAGGATTGGGATGGGTATGGAAATGGTAGGAAAGTGGGAGTAGGAGGGTTGGGCAGAGGGAAGGGGAAGCTGGCTGGAGAGCTTTCAAGGGGGAAGAACGGGGTGAAGAGCTAGAGAGGTAAAGAGGAGGCTGGGGTGCCAGGGAGACAAGAAAATGGGGTTCCTATGTGCCAGCCCCCTTGATTTTGGCTCATCTGCTCCATGGGCAGGGGGTGGGCAGCAGTGCACCGTGTGTCTGCACAAGCAGTGTGACCATGTCCCGCTTGCAGCATCCTCGAGGTGGAGGGACAAGAATCAGTGACATGAACACAGGGGTGGTCCCGCAGTTGGGAATCCCATTCTGGAAGGCTGATCTGCTGGTCTTGTCTGGGAACCACATCTAGGGGTTGTGGGACTCTCTTTTCATCCGTTGTAGTGTGATTCCCGACAAAAATGTTAAATTCAGGATGGAGACCGTCTGTTTTCCTCCTCGTATTATTTTAAAAATACAAGTTCTGTCTGCCCTAAAAACATCATCCCCTGTCATGCTCTCTTCTGTGTGACTTGATTCTCTTCCCGCTGTCTCCTTTTCTCTTGGCAGGCGAGCAGTGTGCCCCTCCCCGGGGTCAGAGCAGGGCTGCTGCGGGTGGTGTTGATAATACAGAGTGCACAGCATGGTCCACAGGGTGCGGTTAGAGCCTTGGGCTCCCCAGTGCTCCAGCCATGCCTGGGCTGTGTTCAGAGTCCTGTGTCCAGTGGAGAGAGCTGCTTTTTTTGGCAGCAGAGTCTGGCTTGCCCTGGAGACAGGGCAGTTTGATTTTGCTGAGCCAGACCTTGCTGAGAACTGGAGATTCTAAACTGGGGGGTTCCTCCTTGAGATCATGGGCTGTGGCACCCAAGGTGGTACAGCAGGTGGAGGATGGGCCCCAGGGTGGGCAGAGAGGGGAGCTGCAGGCAACTTGGGGTGTCAGCAGGACTTTGTGCCAGTGGCTGCTGTGGTTTTTGGGGGAACTGATCTCTGCAGGGTGGTGAGGACGGCAGGAAGGTGCCTGTGGGCTATGGGACACTGATAGTGTGGCTGTGCTCGGACAATAGCTGGAGCCCAAATACTGTTTCACTACCACTCTGCACCATGAGGAGTGTGATGTGTCTACTGTGGGGTCTGTGCTGGCTCCTGCTCTCACAGGCTTTATGGAGACGGACTGGGACTCCTCCACACCAGTGGAGACTGGCTGATTTTGGGGAGGGAAGGAGGTGGGCTGTGGGAAAATGCTGGTGCACCTCTGGGCTGAAGCCAGGTCCCTGGCAAGATCACTAGGGCCAGGAGGATACTGGGGCAGAGGCAGGCATGCTGCTTGGTGAAGTGCAGGACTCTTGGGATCCACCTTATATATTTTTATTAATGCCCTCTGCCCACAAAGCAGCTGAAACTGGCTGAGGAGTTGGAGGTAAAAAGCATCACTGGTGGCTGGAGCTGCACCACTGAGTAGAGATGGAGGAGAAGTGGGCATGAGACTGCATCGTGGCAGTAAGAGTGAAACAAGAGTTGACCTTCAGGATGAGATGGAGATGGACAGTCTGAGTGTACTCATCAAGGACAGGGGGATGTGGAGTCACCACTCTAAAGTCTTTCTAATACTGGCACAGGTGTGGGGGAACCTGGTGAGGGTGGTGGCCGACTGCTTAGTTCTGACAGTCTCTGTGGAGGTCAAACTAGAGCAAATCCCCAGAAAAGTGAGAGAAGTGGGCAGCCCTTGTAAGAGCACACCACGACTGTGAGTCTGGTGCATGGGGGCTGGTGATATGGTAGGGGTGTGTGGTGGGTCAGGGTGGGTATGTGTCTGGCTGGGATGGAGTCCCAGAGGGTCATGGTGGGGCTGAGGGATGAGGTCCACTGCTGGGCACCATTGTGTGTGGTGAAGAGGTAGGTGGGAAAGAATGCTCTGGGTCCTGGTGATGTTCAGGACCAGGTGGACCAGAGTCCTTGTGTCCAGGGACCAGAGCCTGGGGTGCCCCATGGGGCAGACTATGCTTTGTTGAATAGGCTAGAGAGGCTATGGTGGGGTCTGTGCTGCACTTTGCTTGTCAGGTGTGACCAAAACAGGTCTGCTGCTGAGTCTGCTCCATGGCTCCCGCTGGCCTTGTGTTAAAGACAATATTTTGCATGTATGGAGAATTGGCAGCGCTGTAGTGGATAGGGTACAGTTTGGGATCAAGGCTTGTTTTTTTCCCACAGTGGAAGAGGCAGAGCCAGACCTTCCCTGCAAGCATGGATGGTCATAAGCAAGTTTTCCAGATGTTGAGCTGTACTAGTTTGACAGCAAACTAGTGAGTGACTTCAAGTCAGAAATACAATTTAATAGGAAAAATGAAATAAATGTAATAGTACAAAAAACCCCAACCCACTGACAGAGTCAGAATACAACCTGACCCCCTGATGGTCAGGGGGTTGGTAGCAGTCCAATCAAATGGTGGCTGCAGTCCTCCTGGAATGATGGATCTGCTGGAGCAGTGACTCTGTAGAAAAGTTCTGGTCTTCCTCTGAAGGTCCAGTGGTGGAGTAGAAGGGTCTGGTCTTCCTCTGGGAATCCAGTGGAAAAGGCTGCTTCTGATGTTCGAAATCTCAGCTTATATCCAGGATGGAATGCTTGGTTCCTCCCTCTGGGCGGGGCATCTCACAGTGGGATGATGTAATTTTATCAGCCATGCTGTGATGGCCCATTAACAGAAGATGTCCTCCTGGAGGGAGGATGGGTCATGGGAGAGATAAAGAACTCTGCCCCACCGGTGCCAACAGCTGGCCCATTAACAGAAGATACCCCCATGAGTTTGTCAGGGGTGAGTCATGAAGGAGGTGGGGAACACTGTCCCACCGGTTTTAACAGCTTATGAAGATGGTAATAGAATACATACTTTTGGATACATCTTACATTGTAACCTAGGACATGAGCTCAGTCCTTAAACAGGGCAGAAAAGAAATGACTTGACATGGACCCTTTAGAGACATCCATGAAGGATGTCTCAAGAAGAAAGTGCTGAGCTCCTCAAATGACTGTAACATCATTCTGAATCCAAGAATTATCTGCAGGAACTGATAAAGTTTCTGAAGGACAAAGTTCTTGGGGTAGAAATAGGCAAATGTTTGCAGACAACAGAACCCAGATGCAATAAAAAGAAAATTTTATTGTATGCAGGGGCAGTTAAAAACCTGTTAAGTGTGGAGCTGTTGGACATCGCCTTAGCAGACCTAGGCTACAAGTGACTGAGAGCTAGAAAAACAAAGCTGCCATGGGGAAGAGAGGTGGAGAGATCACAGACACAGCTGGACTTGTGGCCCTGCCACAGCAGGAAGTCCCCGGCCAGAACTGGCCCCAAGGAGCCTGGCAAGGGGTGATGCTCAGAGCTGTAGAGGAAGGCAAAAGCCCCCTGGCGCTTGTACCAATCTTCAAGGGAGACCCTTCCTGATCTCAAACTGACCAAGAACTGTTCCCTGAGCATGTGAGCAACCCCTGTGCCTGACCCCTGGGGCTGCCATGGCTCCAGGGCACAGCACAACTGCCCAACCCCTTTCCTTCCTCTGCCGGAGGCACCTCAGGGGTTCTCAGCACGGCAAAATACTCCAAAAGTGGAGTATCCTGGAAGCAAAAATTTCCAGTCCTACCAGGAGACCATCAATGCTCCAACGTGTTGAGGAAATTAAATCTTTCAACGTCTCCTGTTCCCATTTTTAATGGGTGCTGCACCTGGCAAACGTGGTGTGGATGGGGAGGTCTGCAATGGTCTCCAGATGCCAGGAATGGATTTTCTTGTTCTATGTAGATCACTGACTCTTTCCCACTGATACCCATCTGAAAAGGTCTGATACCCTTAAAGACTCCCAGGTGTTAGTGGGTCCTGTCACAAATAGTGTTGGGTCCATGCTCCCTCCATTAAAAGCTGCTGAGGGGTGTCATGTCTCTTTGGTTGGCCCTTTGATTCCATTGTCTTCGGGAAACAGCCACCCCAGGGCCCACACTACCTGCCTCTTCATTGTGGTTTTCATTAGTTCTCCAATACTGAGGAGTTCTCCCTTGACTTTGGGGAAGCTCTTCTCCTCATCCTGACAGAATGTCTTTTGGAGATATCTCTTGCTTACCTCTGCTTTGAGATCCTAGTGTGTGTCCGAGAAGAGACCTTCCTCATCCTCCCTTGTGTGGACCGTGGCTTTCCATGGACCTTCTCCTTCAGACTGGTGATGTCAATGAAGAGACAGAAGCAATCTCCTTGGGAACAGAGCAGGTCCCAGATGTCCCACTTGTTCACTGAATTCCACTGGTTCTTCAAAAAATTCCTCAAAGGTCTTCTAGGTGCTCTGCCACGTTGCTGCCCAGCTTTCCTCCAGATCCTGCTGCACAGCACTGGAAAGGAAGCAGAGAGCTCACCTGTGTGGAGAAGACAAAAGTCCTTGGAGTCTGGTTTGCTGGACCCATGGCAGAGATCATTCAGGTGTTTCCAGCTGTGGGAGGGAGCCAGTCCAAGCAGTAGTGCCTGGAAATCAAGCGAGGAGAAAGGCTGGCTGAGCACATGATCCTGAGCTCCCTGGGAGAATGGAGGTTGGATGCTGGTGGTGGCAGGATGGGAACATCCCTTGTTGTCTGCTTTCCTTGGAATGATGGTCATGTTCTTGAGCCTTGGGAACCTGAACTGTGTCCCCAGCAGACCTAGAGCTGGCTTGGGTCTGTCCCAAGAGGAGGACAAGGCAGCGGGGAAGATGCAGCTGTGGGAGGACCAGGGCTGTGCAAAGCCTGGAGGATTTGGGATTGTAAGACCCAGAGATAGAGATGTTTCTTATTCTGGTAGCCACATGCAGGATCCTCAGGAGCTGGCAGCTGGCTCTAGCATCTTTGACTCCTCCATGCTCAGCCCTAGGGAAGGGTCCCTTCTCTGGGAGCATGTGGTGAGTTAGCACCGAGCTCCTGCCTTCTCTGGCCTCACACCTATGAGCCCCTGGTGTCAGGAGATCGTATCAGTCGTCTTCTTGATGACACTGGGAACTCCCACATCACTGAGGAGAGGAAATTTGGGTCCAGGGCTTGAGAGGAGGGGTTCAGTGGGATGGCGAGGGGACAGACCTGCCTTGAGAGGTGGAGAAACCCCCCTCTGTCTGTCCAGGAGACCAGGTGTGGGGACTTGTACTGGGCAAGTGGGAAGGGAATGAGAAGCAGTCCTCTCGCCTCTTCTTCCTCTGGTGGCACCCAGGGCTGGTGTGGCCAGGGCAATGGGGGTTAGGGTGATGTCAACAAAAAGGTGAGTGTGCAGCCAGAAGCTCAGTAAGGGGGTCTGGAGGAGCCTGGAGAGGCCACAGGGGCAGCTGGTGTCCATGTGCACAAGGGCCCCCTCACACAGCAGATGAATCACGGCTGAGGGGACTCCATCAACAGTGGCACAAGTGTGTCTGTGCTCAGTGCTCCACAGAGGTCTCCAGCTGGAGCTAGCTGGGACTGCAAACTGACATCTCTGGGAGATGTCCATGTCACAGGGCTTGGCTTGGTGCTCATATCCATGCCAGATTTCTAGGCAGGCGATGCATTATTATTTACAGCAGCAGGACAGATGCTGACAGATGCTGCAGCTGGATGGGAGGGACCTGGGTGCCAGGTGAGGAAATGATGCTAGGGTATCATTTAAATTAAATGTTTTAAATTAAATTAAATCAGTTTGTGATTAAACACAAACTGATGCTCAGGGGAAAACATTATTTATACCTACAGTGTACTAATACACTTTTATGGTTATATAGTTGCCACATTAGTTCTTGGAAAGGATTTTGGAGTCACAGCAGAGCACTTGATTAAAACAGGAGCCTGGGGCACTGCAGAGAGCAGAAGCACGGCGCTAATAATAGCTCTGCCAGCACTGCACTACTCAGAAGCAGTGCATGCTCTGGATCCTGCTCTGAGCCCAGCGGAAAGCGTGGGCTGGTGTGTCCCTGCCTTCCTGCCCTGTTCCTGCTGCTTGTGGCCATGTCAGGGCAGTGGACACTGGGCTGAGCCAGGTGGGCTGTCTGGTCTGATATCCCTAACCTACACTGAAGCTTGATGTTGCCTATTTTACATATTTTGTTGCTGTGCAGGGGAAGTGCCCAGGGTCAGTAGCACTAGACTGTTTCCCACGTTTCTTCTGTTGGATCATTTTCCCCGTTTCTCGTGTTCGGGAGCAGGTTGGTGTCCCTGGTTGTATGCTTGGGCAGTGCTCTCTGTGGGTGATGCAGTTCTGCAGACAGCTTGGTGTAGGGCTGGTTCCTCATTCACATGAGAGTTTTTAGGGATGGGACTAGCATGTTCCTCTGCACCACAACAGTTGCCTCGTTATTTTGGTAGCCCATTCCTTCTTGCCCTCTCTGAGCATATGCTGAAGGTGTTCCTGTTCAGCCGTGTGTCACAGAGTGTTGTTTTGTTCAGGGAACAGATGATGAACTGGTTTACTGAGCATGGACACCTTGTTCAGGCCAGGCCATCACCCTTCAGAACCTAGGAAGATTTTACAAGTGATCCTGGATTCAGCCACATTGTGTTGTATAAGAGCTTATTTCCTTGTCCTAACAGAGCTTATGGCTTTGGCCATGAATCCTGCAGGATCCAGCTCTGGATCGATACCTCTGGATGCCACTAGCAGTACCATGGCTCTATTGTGGCCGCTGAGTTGGTCTGGCAGGGCAGGCTGGTGCCTTTCTGCAACCAGCAGGGTCTCAGCTGACTCTCAAGCACCTTCATGTCCTTGCTGGGACTGAGGCTAGGAGCAGCCAGATGGCTTCTTCTCTGAGAGCATCAGCTGAAATCCTACCAAGAACCATTTTTGTTTTGCCTGGTGGACTCTAGGAGTGGCAAAGGGACACCTCTGGTAGGAAACACTTCCCTCTGACCTGCTTTGGGAGGTGTGGATGTCTCAGTGCCTTGGAAAGGCTGGAGGGACCATCAGTGGAGAAACAGGAGATGGAGAAACAGTGGACCATCAGGAGATGTGAAGTGGGCTTGAGGGAATGGCTGCAGATTGCCATCTTTAAGGTTCAAATAAAGCAAAGGCATCTCAGATGAATGGCTGACATTTTGACATTCAGGAACACTGACATCCCCCCAAGTCCTTGTTAAAACCAGCCAGACCAGCTAGAAACCAGTCCCACATCAGCATCTCTGGGAGGGTTGGAGAAGTTGGAGTGATTCTCTGGTGAGGTGTATTTGGGAGCCACCCTTCTGCCATCCAACCCATCACCTGTCCCATATGTGCAGCATCCCAAGGGAATGCTGTGATGGTGCCAGGGCACTGCTTGCCTGGAGCATGATCCTGTCTTACTGCCAGTGTCTGTCCACTTCTGCCGCAGGAAATCCACTGCAAGGAGCTGATCTGGGTTAGTGGGGACTTGGTTTGCTCCCGAGGCACCAGTGGAAGTATTTTATTATATGCACTAAATTTTTATCCTGTATCAGTGATACATCAGTGAGTCAAGACTCGGTTTGCCTGGTATGAAGCCATTTTCCCTTTCTCTCTGCTGGTTCTGGCAAGGGGCCCTACAGCAGCTACTGCATGTGACGTCCCCACTCCATTTTCCCTCACTGCTCCCAAATCTGCCTCTGCATTTATGGACCTTCTTATATGCCATTTTTTTTTTCATTTGCTCTTGCATAAACATTGTCATGCTACTTTCCTGGGATGCTCTTGGGAGAAGAGCTCTTGGCTCTTCCCTCTGCATTTAATAATCCCTCTTTGCAGAGTATCAAATAGCACATGCCTGCTTTGCACCATGGGCAAGGCACGGGGCTTGTGTTCCTCTATAGCTTGGATTGCTTATTCAGTGTGATCCAGGCTCTGAAGCTGTTTCTGCAACACAGCTGGGGCTTGGCAGAGGTGATGCTATACATGGAAGGGGAGTTTGAAGGTGTATTTTGGAGGGCTATAGCTGAAAACAGAGGGACACATCCTGATATTTTGAGTTGATGTTTAAGCTAAGGAGAGAAGGTGCTTGGTATCTCTCTCTGGGCATTTCTCTAATTTCTTTTCATTGTAAAGATCTCAAGGCATTTTCTAAGCCACAGAAAAGCCTACTTTGCCTGTCTCAGAATATCATTTGGAAATTGTTTTTAACTTCCTGCCCAGATCAGAGGGCTTTTTGAAAAATATATGGCAAAACCATAGTAAATCAGTTCAATTCAGGTAGGAATGAGTAAAATGGATGAAATATACAATTTTATTGCCAGTGTGTTGGATGACTCTTTGGTATTTTCAGTCATGGAATGGAATTGGAAAGGTTTATCTGAATTCTTAGTCTGTACCAAATCTGAGAGCACCCCGAGTCAAAGCTAATAAGAGAAACACAACCTGACCTTAAAAAACAAACAAACAAACAACAAAAATTAATAGTGTAAAAAAAGGAGGTTGATGCAAAATGGTCTGATTTCAAAAACCCTTTTCTAAATATTTAATTGTTCCTAAGCCAATGGCATTTCTGCAGGAATGAGCATAACTGGTATAGGGGAACTTGCAGGACTGTGCAATAGAGCAGACTTCTTTTTTTCCATCACCTAATAATAACATAAAACCCCCAACTGAAATGTATTTATGGTTCAGTCATTGTGTTTGGGCTGTGACCTGTGTGCTTGGAGCTTTAATTCCCAAAGGCAGGACTTTGGGAAGTTATTACAATCTGGCCATAAATGATATGAGGGTTTTTGTAATTAACTTTGATGACTGAATTTATAAACTTCCTGACTGGATTTAGCACTGTCTCCCACCACGGTGACCCCAGCAGTACGTTGTCCCCATGTCCCTGGGGTCACCGAGGTGCCGGCAGCTGTGGGCACAGGCGGCAGTGCTATCACGGGTTCGCTTCCCCTCCTTGCAGCACCCTCCTTCCGGCCGTACCAGCTCTCACGGAGCTTTTCTACCCAACGCAGGTGGGGATCGACGCCGGAGGCGGGACACGCGAGCTGGCCCAGTACCATGCGAGGATGTGCCTGTGCCCTCCCTGACCTGCCCGCCACCCCCCGCGCTGCCTGTCCCACCCGGCGCCATGGGAGGATGCTTCTCCAAGCCCAAACCAGGTGACTGCCCTCCGATACCGGGCCCCCATCTCACTGTCCCCGTGGGAGAACTAGGTCAGCGGTGGACGCTGGCTGGGGGAATGTTAATGCTCGGCTCCTGCAGGGAGGATTACTGGGCTCTTAATCCCCTCAAATTCCTCAGCGCTCTCACGCCCAGGCAGGGAGCTGTGGGGGGTTGCAGCAGTGCCAGCAGGGTAGTAGGGGGGTGGTAGGGGGGTGGTAGGTGGGTGGAAGGGAGGGGAGCTCACCCTGCACCACGAGGGAGGCAGCTCTGCTTGGTCCCATCTCCTTGTTCTTCACCACCCTCCCGCTTCTACCTTTCTGCCGGATCTGGAGCAGAGTTGCCCACCTCGTGCCCCAGTGTAGGTTTGGGTCACAGCTGTCCCAGCACAGATGCACCTTCCTTCTGCCACAGCCTTTTCACTCATTTGCCAGCCCTTATTTTTTTCCCTGTGGGAAGGGAATGACCTGGGAAGGAGCAGGCCGGGTCCTGGGGCTGCTCTGCTGTTGGAATTCTATTTTCTTGGTGAAGCCTGTCCATCTGTGCTGCTTTCAGTGGGGAAAGCAACTGTAGACACCTGGACATCAAGGATTCTTCCCTTGCCTGGCACATTCCTCCCACAGCTGGGCTGGGTGGGCTCCCTGCTCTGTATGGTTTGGGGAAGGTTCGGTGGATGTGGAAGGGGCAGGGGCTGGGGTGCCACCTGCCCAGGCAAACTGGCTNACTGGCTGGCTGGGGGGGGGGGCTGGTGTGGAAGTGTCAGTGTTCAACCTTGTTCTGAGCAGGCTGGGCATGAGCAGGCACTGCGTGGTCACCCACGCTCATTACTCCTGGCAGCACCTGCGTGGCCCCAGCACAGGACCCCAAGGGAGTGATGCCTGGTCCTGTCAGTGTTCCCAAAGCTGCCATGGAGGAGAGGTCCCAGCTTCCATCCTCCAGCTTGTTTTGGCCACCTCAGAGGGAGCTTAGGGTGACCTTGTCCTTGTTACTTGTTTGTGTCCCAGGGCAAGTGGAATCAGATAATGGTGCTGATCTATCAGACCAGTCAGCATCCCTGTGTAGCCTTTGTGGGTGGAAAGATGTCTTTTGGGAACCTTTTCTTGGCAATTTGTCTTCACTGCCTGAGGCAGGAGGGATTTCCGGCTGAAGGACTCAACAGGTCAGAAGGGCTATAGAAGCTGTGACACACTGAGCATCCATGGAATGAGATCCCTGCCTTTATGCAAGGCATAGTGAGAAAATAAAGGTGGTTTTCTGCCCTTGACCTGTACTGTGATTATATTATGGGTCACCATCAAGGTAATACGGCACTGGACACCCTGACCTATAAGTTTTCTCTGTGAAAGCCCTATTTATATGTTTCCTTGAAATGTTTGAGAAGTAAAAACACATCCAGGAATAAATGCCTTTGTTGACTAAACTTGTGACAAACTCTGCTATCAGCTCCACTTTATTTTGTATCCCATCAGCAAAACTGTGTAATCTTGGACCAGTGTTGGAGCACCAGCGCTCTGCGGGCATCTTTCCTGAGCTGCAGATTTTCGCGAAGAGCTGTATTTGCAAAGTAGGGCCAAATGCCTGAAAATGCTGCCCTGCAATGCACTTCCATGCCTCAGCTCCGGTTTGGATTAGTGCCTTCAAAGGCTTCACACAAGCCTTCTGCAGCCCCTGGGTAGCTCAGCACTGACTGCAGGGCTTCATCCCAGGCTTATAAAACCTGCAAATGCAAGGAGGTAAACAGAGGCATTTGAGGATACTCATTGTTCTAGCAAAGGGTTATACTGATGTTTCATATGGGAGTTGTACAGTCCTAGAGCTGAGTATTGGACTTTACTATTTGTAGGAATTCACCTATTCCCTTCCAAATAAGAAGTAGGGACAGACTAGAGCTATTTGCTCCATCAGTGCTGTTTCCATGTAAAGGGAATATTTCAGATGCAGCCTGAAGTGAACAGAATTGATTCAGACACTTTTTCAAGGTGTACACAAGGTCCTTATCTGCTCCATCTCCATTCCAAGAGAGACCCTCAGTTACCCTGAGCACCCTCAAGATAACCTTGGCACTGCACATATATCACCTTTTGATGGGCAGATGAGTGATACAAGATCTCTGGGAGTGGAGTCCTGGACTCCTAAATAGCTATGCTGACTGTACCACTAGCCAGCCCTGAGGTCTAGCTGCTGCTGCAGCACCTGTCCCTGTCCAGATATTTCAGTGTTTAATTAAGAGCTTATGTTCAAACAGTGAAGTTATCTACTGTTATCTCCAGTGCTGCAGTCCCATGATGCCAGATCCTCTTCTGAAGGTCCAGTTCTCAATCTCTGCATAATTTTCTCTTTGGGTTTGTCTCGGGTGTGTGATGCATCAGGGATGAGCTGCCAGCTGGCAGCCTGTGTGGTATCCCAGCACCCACTCCTGCAGCACAGCCAGGTCAGCATAATGGGTGACAGGAACCATCGTGTGCCAGCTCTGTGTGAGCTGTGGCAGCTCTGTCTTTGTGCTGGGTATGGGAGAGTGGCTTCAAAACCTATAAACTGTGATTTTTCTTCTTCTGCTGGGCTCAGTGTTTGATGGTGTGGCAGAGCAGTCGCTTCCCAGTGCACAGGGTGTCTGGGCATGGGCTTTGCTTTTGCACAGAGGATGCATTTAGCAGGGAATGTGCTCCCTTCCCAGGGATGCTGCATGCTGGAGGGTGCTGGAGGGGATGCTGTTGGCTGTGTGACCTGAGCTTGGTTCTGAGCTTGTCCCCAGCCTTGGCTGGCAAGTCCTACCTCCTGGTTTTGGACTGTAGCATTTGCTGATAGAGCATCTGGAGAGGGGGAGCAGAGCCAGGCACGTTTGACATGGTGATTTTGTCATTGGCTCTGTCATTTTTAATAGAATGATAGAATCATGGAACAGTTTGGGCTGGAAGGGACTGTAAAGACCAAGTAGTTTCAGCTCCCTGCTGTGGGCGGGGACACCATCCACTAGACCGGGTTGCTCCAAGCCCCATCCAGCCTGGCTTTGGAAGGAGGAGAGAAGTGGTCCATAGAAATGGTTCGGAGTCTCTTTGAGACCACCTGAAGTTACTGTCATTGGGGCTTGTAGTTGAGACAGGGTGGGCGAGCCCAGGGGATACCTGGAGAGTGCAGCTCTGGCAGGGCACAGTGAGCCCCAAACATGTCCCATGGTGGTAGATTTACTCTGTGCTGGCTTTGGGAAAATAAACCCTGCTGGCATAAACTGAGATTTCTGGCTGTGCCTGCTGGTCCCTCCAGCATCATCCCTTGATGCATTTCTGGTTTCCACTGCTCCCAAAGATGTTGGCACCATACAGCCCACACCAGACTGTTCCCTCCCCTCAGCGCTCCTCTGCCCTGTGCCTGCAGCCCCGAAGCAGCACACCCTGAGGCATCACAGGGTTTTGGGGCTGGGGAAGGCAGACACACTGCTCTCCCCTTGCCAGCTCAGCTCCTCCATTTCCTGTGGCCAGGCATCTTCATCTTATCCAGACTTCCCTTGGCTCAAGTCAGCCCTTGGCTCATGTCAATTTTCTCTTCCCATATTAACTCAGTATTTTCCTGGTTTCTAGTATTTTAAGTATCTGGGAGCTGGAGGTACAATGGCCTGATATCCATAATTTAAATTTAGCCTCCAGAAGGGCTCTGAGCCATACTGGGAACCAAATCCTGTGATAAAGAAGTCTTAGGGCATCTAATTGCCCTAATTTTTTAAAAACAATGCCTGTGACCCTACACTGCAGCCCAGCCTCCTGCCAGCACCCTGCTCTGGGATCCACGTCAACAGTTCCAGCTTCATGTCCCAAGTACCTCTCCAAGAGCAAGCAGAGGCTTTGACTTGTCCCATAAGGCTATGAATAGTGATGGAGAAGGAATAAATTTACAGGAGATGTAATGGGATATTAAGGACTGACTGCTTATGTGAATGACATCAAGGCAAAGCACAAGAACATAGTGACCACAATAGGACACCTGAGCCAACTTTGATAAATGGGGTTGGAACATGGTTCCTGAGTGTATGTGAAGGATACCAGCAGTGCTCGACCTAAAGGCTGAAAACCTGGGAGAAAAAAAAATTGGGTCAAAACTGATAGTCTTGTCAAGAGTCTGTATTTTAAATGATTCTGGGACTTTAAGGAGCTGACTCAGGATTTTTGGGTAGTGAGAGCTTGCAGTGCTAAGGTATACATGGATGTGTGATATGAGCACTTGTTAATGCTCAGCTGGTTCATCTGCTTTTTTTCTATATTGTTATAAAATATTTCCAGCCCTGGCCTTCTGGTCCTTCCTTTATGTATGTGTGTATCTGTAGAGATATCTTAAAAATGTGCATGAACTCACACAAACACATACACACACATATGTATGTGTATAAGTGATGTTGGTGCCAAAGGGCAAGCAAGCACATCTCTGTCTCTTTCTCTCTTATATATGTATAGGTATATCTCTCTATACCTCTACATATATACCTCTCCATTTATATCTATGTCATTGTAGTAGTTTGAAAGCAAACCAGTGAGAGACTCCAAGTCAGAATGACAATTTAATAGAAAAAATGAAATAAATGCAGTAGTACAAAAA
>WEIT01025437.1:525-22049 GCA_013389985.1 Dryoscopus gambensis
CTTTTTTTAAACACATCCAGGGACGGTGATTCCACCACCTCCCCAGGCAGTCCATCCCAGTACTTTATCACCCTTTCTGTAAAAAACTTTTTCCTAATATCCAACCTTTGTAGAACAAAGCCCTGTAGGACATAGCCTTGTGTAGGGCAGAGCCCCTGTAGGACTCAGCCCCTGTAGGGCACAGCCATGTGGGACACAACACCTCTGTAGGACACAGCCCCTCTGTAGGACAGAGGCCCTGTAGGACACAGCACCTGTAGGACACAGCCTTGCATAGGACACAGCCCCTCTGCAGGACAGCGCCCTGTAGGACACGGCACCTGAGTGGGACACAGCCCTATAGGACACAGACCCTACAGGACACAGCCCTACAGGACACAGAGGCACCATCCCTCCGACCCACAGGACCAAGCACAGGGCAGGACACAGCACCGAGCCCGGAGCCGAGGCCTGGGAGCCAGCGTAGGGAAATCAAAGCAGTCCTGGCCCACGGCCAACCCCAGAGCAGCCCTGCAAAGAGCAGCTCTGCACCAAGCGTCCGCCCCACACACTGAAACTCCGGACCCACAGAGTTCCCTATTTCTTTTAATTAATAGAATTTGCCTCCGGGCCTTTTGGGAGAGTTCAGACAACCACTGTTGCTCGTGTTCCCACACTTTCCCTTCCTCTGCTGGTTCTCCGCTGTTGCAAAACTCGGAGACAATGACACAAAACAGCGTAAGTTCAAAAAACTTCAGGAATGTCATTGCCTGTCCCAGGAGCTGCTGGGGCCCCTCTCAGCCTCTGCACAGACTGCACCTCAAAGCCTGCAAATGTCCCCACCGAGGCCAGCACCGAGCCAGCTGCTGGCACATTCAAATTCCTCTTCTTGCAATTTATATTCTGCATAGGTTTTGAATGCTTTATCAATCTCGCAGGAGATAACATCCAAACAAACAAGAAACGGGTTTAGTGATAAACCCTATCAGAAGATATTATCTTTCAGCTGTTAAATGCCTCAGTGTTTGGCCAAAGCAGATGGAGACAGACCCGAGATGTGCATTTGGAAATGAAAAGAAACACTGACAGTGGGCTGATTACAGTGTTCTCAGTGGATGACTTGCACATGACTGTGACAACCCTGTGAATACAGAGATTATCTTGCAGGGATGGATTATATATTATTACAGTCCATTAGGTCCATCTCCTAAATCTCACCATTTTAATGGCACATTTAACATCATGCAAATACTGGGGGGAAATACCAGTTTTCTCTCTCCTTTTTCAGCATTGTTGATCCCCAGACTAAATTTATCCAAGACCAGTATGAGAAAATGTGTATTTAAGTTAAATGAGACTCAACAATTCATGCACAGAAAGCAATCACACGACCCTACCAATAAAACCTCTTAACACATGTCCTGGGATATTTCACCACGGAGCACAGGAGCTGGTGGAGGAGCAGTGGCTCAGCCTGATCGATTTATTGCCGTCCTTGAGGAGCCGAGGGGTCTTTCCACCCATAAACACTCGTTAAAATATGAACTACAAAGAAATGGAGGGAAGAAGCTTCTGCAGGGCCGAGCACCACGGCAAGGAGCACCACAGACAACGGAGAGCAAACCACCAAGTTTCTCCCTACAGGGTGTTGTAAAAATATTTCCTCCAGCTCCTCTCCATGAGAAAGTCAGTGAAGTCCCCGAGCCTCTCCTGGTTTCTTGCCAAAGCCATGTGAAAACACAATTGTTGCCTGATTTCAACATATAATATGACACAGGCTTGATAAATACCGGGCTCAAGTTCATAGGCTTTAGAGAGATGTTTCATTGCATGTCTAAAGGGCTTGATCCCGTTCCAGCTGAAGTCAATGGACATTCTCTCATTTACCACAGGACGAGGCCCCAAAGCCTTGAAGGAATCCAGCCTTGCAGTTATAAAACCCAGTCTCTCGTGGCCAGAAATGTTTCAGGCTCTCGAAAAAGCCAGGCTGACAAAATGCAAATCAGTCACTTGGTGCAAACCCACAGCCCAGCACAAAAGATCTAATTCCATTTTGATCTCGTTTGCTTTTGTCTGTCTCCTTGGATTAAGCATTCCCACCATTTTCGCTGCAAGGTTTTTAATGTCCTGCAGCTGGATCTGCTGGAAAGGGCTGTAGGACACAAATTTAAGGCAGCAAAAGCAGCTCTGAAGACAGGCTCAGGTACTGAGCAAAGCAGTATCTCCTCAGTGGTTTGTCTTTGATTGTTGTGATAGTTACAACCTAAGTTTTAACCTTAGTTAAAACCTAAGTTTTAACCTTAGTTAAAACCTAAGTTTTAACCTTAGTTAAAACCTAAGTTTTAACCTTAGTTAAAACCTAAGACATCAGTTGAAGGGACAGTTTTAATGTTTAAAAACCAGATGCAGCCTTGAACTGAAGCTCCCTTGAGCTCATTAATGATTTTATTCTGTAATATGAACCCATCGCTTAAAAGAAATCATTATAGGCTAATATTTGTGTGGAATTCCTTATGAGGATTCCTCCTAATGGGATGCAAAGAGCTTTTGCTCATGGCTGTCAAAGTAACAGGCCTGAAATTAGGACCACCTTGTTAATTAGAATATTGTTTAAAGTGGATCCACTGAAAATAAACATTTGTGTTACAAACTCTGACATTTTACTTTTACCTTCTTTTGGAAATCACACCAGGAAAAGGAACTTTTTCCAATAATGGAGACATAATCTGAACCTCAAAGACTAAAAGTGCAGCATCCAGATGTTGAAATGCCAGCACATCACACTTGGAAGATGCAGCAATCCCAAATTCTGTTCCTTCTTTAATCAGAAGTCCAACAAAACCCAAGTTTCTGATAACAAATTATATCCTCTGGGAGAAATCTCTTCCTGCTGCCACTGTACAATCCATAAATTTGACAGGAAATCAATCAGTACCACTGCAAGAGCATTTTGAAGAGAATCCCTGTTGAATTCTCAAGGAAGCTAAAGAGAATACCAAAGAATCAGAAATTCCTGCCCTGAGCTCCTTTGGAATGTACAGCCTCCCAACGTTTTCTTTCCCAAATCAGAAACATCTTTGGAAATGAATCAGATATTCCTCACGCATTAGCACCGCCTTCCCCCAGTAACAATAAGGACATTTCAGCACGACAGGGATAAACTTTGCTTTTTTTGAAATCCTGCAGATTCTCAGAGACCTCAAGGATGACGACAGGGACACAACTTCTGGCCCCAGCATTTAGGGAGGTTGCAAGAATCAACACTTTTAAAATAATAATCAGGTTATCAGATCCTCCACTTGTGACGTGGATGTTGATATCCTCCAGATCCCTGTCCTTCTTGGCCTTCAAAAAACACTGAGGGAATTGGGATTGTTCAGCCTGGAGAAGAGAAGGATCTGGGCTGACCTAATTCTGGTCTTCCAATACCTGAAGGGACTTGACAAGAAAGATGGAGAGGGACCATTTAAAGGGGTCTGGAGTGAGAGGACAACAGGGAATGGCTTCCCACTGACAGAGAGCATGTTTAGATGGGATATGAGGATTAGATTCTTCCCTGTGAGGGTGATGACGCCCTGGAAGTGTCCATGGCCAGGTTGGAGCACCCTGGGATAGTGGAAGGTGTCCCTGCCCATGGCAGGGGGTGGGACTGGGTGATCTTTAAGGTCCCTCCCTACCCAAACCGTTCTGGGATTCCATGAAAGACAAAGGGAGCTCAAAACAC
This sequence comes from Dryoscopus gambensis, assembly GCA_013389985.1. Lineage (NCBI taxonomy): Eukaryota > Metazoa > Chordata > Aves > Passeriformes > Malaconotidae > Dryoscopus > Dryoscopus gambensis. The sequence continues at coordinate 4,229 of WEIT01025437.1, forward strand.
CCCTCACAGTCACATACTCAAATCCCTGGACCACCAGCCTGGTGGTGGGAGGGCTTTCTCTGCTTTTCCTTGTGCCGCCACGTGACAAAACCAGAGGAATGAAAGGAGAAAGGTTACGAGCAAAACAAACTCTTCAGGATCCCACCTTCAATAGCAAGTCCTGGAGTCTGAGCTTGCTGCCAAGACTTGATCCATTTCATAGCAAACAGTGACACCAAAAAGTTGTGAAAGTTTGTGGTTCAGTGTGCAGGACTCTCCAGCTGTGCCCACACGTAGTACAGATCAATCTCTGGTGAAATACAGCTTGGATTAATCCCCACCCAGAGCTAAAATCCCAAGGAGAGCTTTAGAGGATGAAGCCACCCGATCTGATCTACAGCCACTGCTCCAGCCACTCACCCTGGGATGGACAATGCCGTGGTGACCTCCAGGAAGATGGGAACAAGCTGTTCCTGACCAAACCTCTCCAAAAGTCCGGCTGTAGAGTACGGAGAAGGGGGACCACAACCAGTTCCACCCGGAACATTTGGGAAAAGAGAGTTACGGCAACCAAATCCTCCGGGGCCCGAGCCTGCCAGCGTGTGGGAGGATGTGCTCCAAGGATCCTCGAGCCGCTCCTCTCCCTTTCTGGCTTCCAGAGGGAGCCAGACAGCCCTCTCCGTCAGGCTGAGGCAGCTGGGCACACAGGAAAGCTGAAAACCAGTGAAATTTCAGAGTGTAGGGGGACGGCCAGGACAGTTTCATTACTTCCACAGCCGAGCTGATGATATTTTGGTCGTATTTTGGATTTAGGCACTGAAGTCTGCCTCACTGCTAAATCCTTTTTTGGATTTGGCCTTAAAACCTTATGTTCAGCAGCATTTGTTTTATCTTCGAGACTTAGAACACAAGGAGAATTTGGCTTGACTATTTTCTTTCTTCATTCACACGAGGAATCCTGTGAATTCATGGGGACGGAAATATGATAATAACCTCTCCTTTAAATTCGTCCCCATTATAGGTCACTGAGGCTGCACAGCACAAAGGAAGAGCTTCGCAGTTCAGGATGTCAAATGTGCCTCCAGATTTCTTGGGTTTCACTGCAATATTGAACTAGACTTTTGGTAGCAGAATGCGAGCTCTTTTAAAAATAGTTTAGACAAGACATTTGGTAGAAAATGTTAAAGCATATTAACTAGTGAATAAAAACTAACACAGGAAAATGTACTTTCTAAGCTATGGAGCTGCAGCAGTCATGGCTGTGTGAGACCTGTAACTCCGTCTCGAAAGATTTAAGCAAATTATACATAATGGGCCAGCAAATTTTATATAATGAGGCCATTTCTGTTCTGTTTTATACTTTTCTTTTTAATTCATTGCATAAATGTTACAGAGCAGAAGTCGATGCTATATGCTTATTTTATTTAAGTGTCTATCAAAGAATAAGAGAAATCAGACAAAAAATGCACTTCTAAAAGCAACTGGATCATAAATATTTACTGGCAGGGCTTTATTTAGTCTGCTGAAACAACAGACACGAAATTAAGAGCACCTTGTTGATTAGAAGGCTTTTGTTCAGAGCTCTGGAGTAAAATAAGTAATTCTAAATGTGCAAGTGTTTGCATTTAGTCACTGTATATAAAAACACACAGTTTTCTCCAGCAGGGAGCTGCAATCGGAGCACGCATCCAATTGTGGCTGTTACTCCGCAGGAATCTTTACGTTTCTCAAGGACAGGCAGAATATACATTTTTAGTGAATTCAAATGATTTTTGTTTTTAGAAAAACTGTCAGAGATTTTCACCGCGGCGTAGCAGGACAAAATAGCTGCAGTATGTTCAGCGCTTCCACAAAACACCTCAATTTAGTGTCCTCGAGACACATAAAGAGAGCGGCGCAAGGTAATTTGGAGATGAGTGGACAAATCCTGCAGGAGATGGGGAAAGCTAAAACAAGTTTCTGAAGTGCAGTGAAAGTCTCTTCAGCGAAGCGACGCCGTACAAGAGGAGAAGCACCAGATGGCAAACTGGCAGAGTGTGCTCCTCTGCCAAAACGAGTGTGTCAGGAGAAGGAGAAAAGTGGAATCAGACGAACGGAAGGAGATATAAGGAGTGATTTGATTTGGAACCACAAGAGCTGTCAGAAGATGAGGAGGAGTTTGGCTGAACTTTGTGGAAGTGAGAAGCTTCCTGCAAAGCAGGGCAACGAGTTTGTGCTCCTTCAGTGAGAGGGAGTGCTCTGTGTGCTCCCAAGGTGGGCTGAATGTGCTCAGCTTCCCGAATTATGGCTCTTAGAGGGAGAATTCTGCTTCAGAATGGGGTTAATTCACTCTGAGTGCTGTCAGAGACCCTGGCTGAACCCAGAGCTCAGGGCAGGTGCCATTACCCAAACCTATCAAGCTGAGGCAGCCACAGTGGAGATAAATATTTCCCTGAATGCAGCAGGGATGTGAAATAAAATGTCAGTGAGGACAGGGATGGACAATCCTGCGACAAGGGATCAGTACGCTTTGGTTGTGGACTGAGGTCCCCACAGCAAGGAATTAAACACAACTTACTGTAAATATAAACCAGATCTTTCACTGCCCTCGTCGCTGATCTCAATGCATGGCTTAAGTCTGGCACAGAGAACAAAATCATTCCGTTCAACACAGGTTTTTGGGGGGTCTGCATCAATTCAGTTCAACAAATGTGATGCCACCTGAGCCACATGAGGAGTCATCACCAACAGTCACTCCCTGCTCTCCCTGCTCATCAGTCTCAACAGCCTCGGATAAATGTGAGCGTTCACACACCCACCTTATCTCACAAAATCAACCTCTTTCCCCTATTAGATGGCACTGGGATTTAACAGACACATTAGTGGCCATAAGGGACATTTACAGACATGAATGGGCACTCATAGGCTGGGTATAAGTGGAGCTTATAAAATCAAACCAAAACAAATGTCCTAATGAGGTTTACAGGAAGTACAGGCTAAGGATATCAAACAGCAAAAAAATTATTAAATGATGGTCCAGTCCTAAATTCTGAACTGCTTAATATATATGCATAAATGCAGCGTTTAAAAATCTATCTCCTGTTTATACTTAGAGCCACAGAAACACAGAATTGTTCAAGTTGGAAAAGCCCTTGGAGATCATTGGGTTCAACTTAACCCAGCATTGCCAAGCCCACCACTAACCCATGTCCTTAAGTGCCACAAAATTTGTATTTTCTTATTCTTTCAAAAAGTGATTATTTATTCTATCTGAAGGGTAGTTCAAGTAATTTTATTTGAGAAATAGAAATTCCCCTTTTGGGGTGTCATGAGATGAAAAAACTGCCTTGTAATTGTGTTCTGATAAAAAAAGCCTGTTTAGAAAGGCACCAAAAAGGATGGTGAAAGTGTAATCAAGAAGATTTAAACCAAATTTTAGCTGATTTTAACAGAAATCATGTTTGTAACACAATAAAATCTCCTTCCTGTTGTGTGTTACTACATACGCCTGATCTTATTAACACAGGAGTTCTTACCAAATCCAATCTACTTTTCTCTGATTGCCCTGTTTATTTTGGCTTGGTTTACACTCCGCACTCTCTCCAGTCGGTCTTTGACCTTCTGGCCTTTATTTTTCACAGCAGCCTTTTGCTGGAGGAACTCATCCGTCTGGCCCCTCTCCAGCTCCTGGTGCTCCCTCCCTCCCCTGCCCACAAGCTGCAGTGGCTCGGAGGGAGCTGCTCCCTGGCTGCTCTGCAGGCTCCAAGGAGGCCCTTCCCGAGGTGAATAAATGCAGGAAAATGGCAGTGAGAGGAAGAAAGTCAAATAATGCTCAGCAAAAGCTCACTCAAGAGGAAAATCTCCTTCCTGCCATGAGAAATGTGAATAAACATCCACTGATCGTTCGTGTCCGTGGCTAAAACTCAGCTTAGAGGCACGGGACAAACCTTCCAAACCCGGGTTCCTAAGGTTTATTCCTACAAACCCATTTATTTGTGCTGCAGCTGGCAATTACAGAGCCACAACATCATGGAATCATTTGAGTTGGAAAATCCCTCCAGGATCATCGAGTCCAACCTGTGCCCGACCCCCACCTCGTCCCCAGCCCAGAGCACTGAGTGCCACATCCAGGAATTCCTTGGACACCTCCAGGGATGGGGACTCCAAACTTCCCTGGGCAGTTCCAATGCTTAATCAGTTAGAACTGGTTTAAAACAGCAGGATCAAATCCTCACTCAAAGCCATTCCCAGCTTTCACGCTTTAAGAAATGACAAATTCTCGGGTAGATAAATAACACAAATATACCTTATTTTTGGTCAGATGGACTTAAATATATGAGCACCCAAATTAATTACTGATTTATAGTCCAGCACTCCCCAGCTCAATTAATATATGTTATTAATGTTGCAATGTTCCAAATTACGTCTCACCTGGAAAACAACCCTGTGAAGCAACAGGGAATCTTTGGGATAAATACCAGAATGTGCATCACTGGGGCTCCTGCTGGCCTGAAATCACTGGTGTCACTGAGTTTGAAGGTGGATCGTAGCTCAGAGGAGTTTTTAAAAGGTGAAAAACCTCGAGTGTTTTTCTCAGCTCTGCTTCAGACCTTGCGAGTTCCCACACAGAGTGTATCTGAGAGATCTAGAAGGGAAAACCTTTAATCAGCATCATTACAGATGACAGAGGAAAGATTTCTTTAATTAATGGTCCTTGCTGGCAACCCGTGCCACTGTAAAATTAGCTCCAAATTTGTTCTGCCATGTTTATGGGCTCCGGTTCAAAAATCCACGGAGTGTGGAGTGTTTTACAAGCTCCTGCAGCAGCACAGAGAGGCAGGTGGTTGGACACAGTGCGAGGAGAAAATAAACACAACCATTTATCTAGAACAACTCGCAACCCACCAGGAGAGCTCCGATACCAAGTCAGGGACGACTTCAGGATATCCAGGGAGCAGCACAGCTCCAGAGGGATTGGATTTACTGGGAAACCTGCAAAACAATTCGGCTGCCAAGGAGAAGGGAAGGGGCACTGCACACCCCCAGCGCTGCCAGGGCTGCAGCTCCACCGATTCACCTCTCACAAACCTCACTTTTCCTGCCAGGTTTTTATCCAGCTCTCTGCTTTTGACATCGTTAATCAAGTCTGTCAGGAACTCTGCAATAGTTAATTAACTAATTAATTGCTTTGCACGCCTGAGTGGAATGGAAAGCGTGGCCAAGGCTGACTTTGTTTATCACAGAATACCAGAGTGGGTTGGGTTGGGAGAGACCCTAAAGCTCCTCTCATTCCTCCCCCTGCCACGGGCAGGGACACCTCCCACTATCCCAGGCTGCTCCAGGCTGGCTCTGGACACTTCCAGGGGTGGGGCAGCTTCTCTGGGCACCCTGTTCCCAGATCTCCAGGGCTGCCAAGGCTGTAGGGCAAAACCAGGCACATATTCTGTGCCTTTCCCCAGCTCTGAGACTGGTGACAGCTGCTGCTGGTGTTCCCATCATAAGCTGAATTTTGGGGATTTAGTTTTTTCTGTTAGGAACATCACAGCCACCTGGAGCTTGTTCTGACTCTTTCCTGCAATATTTCATTTTCCCCCACGAAATGAAGCATTTTTCCTGCTTCAGATCTACTTTGAAAAGCTAAATTTAGCCTCCCGGTACAGGTTCTCACATCTCTACAAGTCCTTTCCCTGCTGCACAGGTGTCTTCCCAAGCATTTTAGTCACCAGGATGGGCCCCCTGAGCGGCTGCTGGGATCCGTTCTCCAGGAATCACCGGGTACAGATGCAGGTGCAGCTGCAGAACCATCAGGCACAAGTCCTTCAAGGCTGATAAAACATGCGTGCATCTGTTCCTGCCACGGCTCCGGGGCTTTGCCTCTGCATCTGTGCAAAGCCACGCCAGGAGGAGGCCCAGAGCGAGTCCATTTCTCCAGGAACACGTCTCCTTTTTTGCTGGTGGCTCGGAATCTTTTGTCCACTTTTCCTTTTTTCTTTTTTTCTTTTTTTTTTAAGTCCCACTGAACTCAAAATCGATTTCCACTGATCTGCTGTTTGGTCTTCTGAGCAGCTTGGCTTGGCAGTTTGGTGTAAGTTAAAGCTCCTTCAGGCAGATTGTTCTCAGGCTACTTAAAATTCAGTCCATGAGGCTTGGGGGCTACTCCACGCTTTCTCCAAGGTGGAGCACCACATGGAAGTTGTGCTATTGGGTTTCTGGATTTTTTTTTCCCAATAATGGAGCACTGCAGGTGAAATTGAGGCAGAATTTTTATGTATTTCCAGCACCCCGGTAATGACGGCCATGGGGCATCCCTGCTTTGCTCCTCTTTTGTTTTTGATGAGGAAAAGGGGAGGGAATCGGGATAATTCAGCCTGGAGAAGAGAGGCTTTGGGGTGACCTAATTGTGGCCTTCCAGTGCCTGAAGGAGCTAAAAGGAAAAATGGAGAGAAAATATTTACAAGGGCCTGGAGTGACAGGACAGGGGGAATGGCTTCCCACTGCCAGAGGGCAGGGATGGATGGGATATTGGGAAGGGATTCCTGGCTGGGAGGATGGAGAGGGGTTGGGATGGAATTCCCAGAGAAGCTGTGGCTGCCCCTGGATCCCTGGCAGTGCCCAAGGCCAGGCTGGATGGGGCTTGGAGCAGCCTGGGATAATGGGAGGTGTCCTTGCCCACAGCAGGGGGTGGAATCGGAAGAGCTTTAAGGTCCCTTCCAGCCCAAACCATTCTGAGATTTTTATTAGGCTCCTCTTCTTCAGAGCTGTCACCTTTCTGCTGTGCTTTGTTTGTTTTAATTCAAGCAGTTTCTGGGCACAGAATGAGATCAGGGAGCCACAGCAGCACGTCTGGACCTCACCACTTACAAGATTCTTCACCCTGGATGTGTCATTTCAGCCCCTATTCCTCATTTCATTCTTCTCTCATCATCCAAGGAGCGATTCTCACGCTGCTTTGCAAACACAGCCAAGGAGCAGCACGTGGGAGATAAAGGTTATTTCTCTGGGATTCTGCCCTAAGCACAGAACAATATTTCTCTGTCACCCAAAACCCCTCCCCGAGCTGCAGGGACAGCAAATTTCTTGTGTCCAGGGCCACGTTCCCTGAAGGGCATCACGGAAAAGTTCAGCGCGCACAAACCCCACCAAGTTCATTAATATTTAGTCAGTTTAATGTCCTTAACACACTAAATGAACAAGTGGGTCATTGATCCAGCCTCGAGTGACTGCCTTGGCATAAGCAAACAACATTCAGGGCAGCAGGACGCAATTTCGGGTGTACTTCTAGGAACAAAGGATGCAGCCCATGCTTCTGAGGTGGGGGATTCCTAGGAAACAGTGACCCTGGGAACGGCCTGCCGGGTCCCGTGGGCGTAGAGCTGAATAGGAGCTCCCAGCCCGGCTCTCCCTGAAAAGATCATCCCCGTGTTTGGGAATGCAGGCGAAGAGAACGGCCTTTGTGAAGCAGGGCTCTTTCCCACCATCAGGTCTGACCTGGCCGTGTCTCCTGCAGGAATTACACAGAAGGGACAACGAGCAGAATAAATGAGTCAAGAGCCACACTTGCATGTGGTGTTTTTGAACCACCTTCTGGAGGCTATTCTTACCACGGCGGAAAAAAAGTGCTTTCCTAATATATTATAAAGTGAGCCTGGCAGACAAAATATCATGGGAAGGAAGTAATGATAGAGGATTTATCTATAATTAGAAAGACTTAAGCTCACACTTTTTTTCTGTATCTTGAAGAATAACAGAGATTGGAATCAACAACCTGGATGAAATGAAGATAGCCCTATGCTATGTATAGCCCTGTGTCTGTAATTTTTCCTACCCCTGGGATTTGCTTCACTTCTTCCTATTCAAAACTTTGCTGTGGGCTTGAGATAATTTCTTTACCTCAATAAACTCAGTTCTTCTTTCACTCAGGATTCCCATATAACCCTTTCTTTTCCTGCCACAGGATGGAAAAGCATCTAGATTGTACTTTGTGATTAGCAGTGTTCACAAATCTGAACATATATTTTTCCTTTGAGGTGATGAACAAGAGTTTTTTCTGTGCTGGGAAACAAACCAAGACCTCAGTGATTAAAATACAAGAACCCCGGGATTAAATATGCTCTGCACACAGATTTATCTATCAGACCTCTCTGCACACACGTGCACGCACTGACAACATCACTCAGCCTCACACCAGTGCGAACAAGTTTTGCAGCCAAGCCACATTCCATTAAAAGGAGTTAATTTTCTACAGCCCCACTCAGTGTCCCCCCTTAGGAATTTAGTTTTCAATTAAATCCAAGTACTTTGAGGTGGTTTGTTTTTTTTTTTAAAAAAAAAAAAAGAAACCTTTTTTAAAGCCTCCTACCAGCCTCCTTTCCATGGCTTACATGAAATGGCACATTTGGGACTCTCGTCATGGCGATGTGAAACAAAATCTGCTGTTCTTTGGGGCTTTGGGTGGGGAAAGCAGGGCCTGAGAGCCAAAATAACGCACTTGGGGAATTTGGCAGGATGCAAAGATGAAGGAAAAGTGAAGCAGATGTAGGGGATGCAGGGCAGTGCTGGACACAGGGTCTGGAGGTTTCAACTCGATGTTGTTTTCAAACAAAATTTCGGCTTTAAGGGCCCGGGATGTGAGCAGAGCACTTCTGAGCCCAGCACGGCAGGGGAAAAGGGGAGGAAAAGCCAAAGCACAACATCCAGCACACACTAAAGCTTAAATACTGCTTCAGTTATTAATTATGTTTGGTGCTTAAAGAGAAAAGGCACTTGGATCATTTCCTTAATTCTGGTAATACTCCAGTTATTACATTCTTATGTATTTATGTTTCATTTCAAGAGAGAAAAATTGTTATAAAACTGAAGAAATCACTTCAAAGGTCTGCAAAGATTGCTGACTTGGCCTCACATGAGAGCACATCATTTGTCCAGCCCCTCATTAAAAATACTTTAAATACAAACAAGAGAGAATTTAAAATTTCCCTCAAGGAGACGCATTGTTCAACTTTCTCAAAACGAAAAACCTCCCTGGTGTTAAAAACCCAACATCTTTCCTCGATGGAGCTTCACTCATGCCCCGTGTTCCTCGGAACGCCGAAAACCCCACAAGCACCGCGAGATTCCCGTTCATCCCCAAATTTCAGAGCTTTCCCATGGACCTCGAGCTCTTTCCTGTGCCAAATCGCCCCCTGGAAGGGCTCCCTGCTCTCGGAAAGTCGGGGGATTCGTTGCCCCAGCTGCTGTGCAGACCCGCGGTGAAAACCAATCGCGGCCGCTCCGCCGGTCCCACGTTCCAACTGGGACCGTGCCATCTGTCCCTGTGTTTGCAGGGCTATTTCCATTTCCAGCTCATACCAAACAAATTCCACCTCCAGCACCGGCAGCACTTCAAAAGGGATCGTGTGGATGGGGGAACGTGCCCGGGAGTCGGGGGACCTGCATCTGTTCCCAGCTTTAAATCTTGTTTGGCAGCAGCGCATTAAGGGCTCCTGGAGCGGGGAGGGATCGATGTTACCGCGTCCAACGGGGCCATAAAATTCCCAAATTCCCTCACTGCACGGTTTTCCGGGCTGTTAGCACCCGACTCTCAGTTGAGGTGTGGTAAATTGTGGCAGACAGGCTCTCTATGCAGGGTAAAAGTCTAATAAAAATATACCAAAACGCCATTAATTCCAGGAATTTTTAGTTAATTACAGCTGAAAATGGAAAATCTCCAAACATTTTACGCCAATGTAAATTCTTTCAGGGGTTTGGTGTTAAACAGATTTTAAAAGGGGAGTTTTTTCTGGTTTCTCCCTTTCCTATGGCTCTCTCTGCAGTACTTCCATCTCTGACCAGTGCCTGTGGACCTGGGCAGAGGAGAATTCAGCTTTTTTATATACACAAAAAGCAAACCAGAGGCTGACTTGACTCACATTTAATCTCCCCAACCCTCACTGAAGGGCAAACCTCAGCCCCTGGTTGTTCCTCCTCCCCCAAAAGCAGACCCTGTGCGGAGCTGCCAACTCTCATTCTTGTGGAATGAGACACTCTCATTTATTGTCTCAATTTCAATCTGCCCCAGGCCCAAAATAAAGGCAGTCACCATTGATTTCAGGAGGAGATTTAGAAACATTCCGATTCTCTCGAAGCCAATTAGCTGACCATAAACTGGCAACTCAATAAATTTCCTGCTGGGGATTTGGTTGTTGCACCAGAACCTCCTGCTCCCTTCGCCCAAACTTTCAGTTTTTGACAAAATAATATGTAAGAGGGGGTGCCAGTGACTGGCAGATGGGACAAAGGAAGCTCCCTGCCCTTCAGCAAACATCAAAATGTCCCACCCCGTAGCGGGAATGACCCAAACAAAATAAAATACTCCTGATTGTATTTTGGAGCTATTTCCCCTTGGTCTTGCAACTCGTCAGGGAGAAAGAGCAGAACAAAATAATAAATTCAGCCACACCAGAGACACAACTTGGGACCGCTGGAGCACTTTGATGTGCACACAAACAAGTGCAATGCAGATGCTTGGCTTTTCTGCTTGCCAGCGAGCTCGGAGCAGATGGGATGGAAGGAGGATTCCAAAAGTGCTGCACATAAGGACAGAGATCCCCAGAGGTGCTAATAATCCTGATTTTCCCCCGTAGGATGCCGTGCCTCGGCTGTTTGATCAATAACTTCACATCTGAGCAACTTGTAGGAGGCAAAGCAGCTTCTGCTGCTGGGTTGTGTTTAAAAAATACCACGAATAAAAATGCTGGTACAGCAGCCCTGAAGAAAGGTCTGTGCTGGAAGACAAAGTGGACTTTGAGACAGCATCACTTCGGCAAAAAAAGTCAAAGAAAGACAGGGAAATTAGGAAAAAACATTTTAAAAGTACAAGTGTTTTGAAAAGCAGCTCCAAATGACCACACCAGCACCAGCTGGGCAGTGGAAATGTGGACACAAAGCACAAAAACTCACGTGGCTCCCTCACACCCATCCCATGCAAAAGCAAGGAAATAAAGGAGCTGTTTCAGATGTTGTTCAAGCCCTCTCAGCATTTTCCCTGCTATTTTAATCGTGTTTACTACAGTAATGCCTGAAGAGCCAACCATGGAGAGCCTCATTTGGTTCTGTCGAGGCATAGTTAAGTCCCCGCTTATTTTCTAAGCAGATGCTGCTCATGATTTTCCTGCTCATATTTGATCATTTCTTCAAATAACAGCTATAACTGAGAAAAGAATTGAGAAAACATTCTGTGACAGATTTTCGTGTTCTGGATTAACTGGAAGGCGTAATCTGATCCTGGAGTCGTGCTGTCGAGGAGCGATGTGACACATCACTTCCATCTAAAGTGCTTTATTTCCTGCCTGGATGGGGGAGCAAACACTTTTAGTGGACATAATCACTCATGGATGTGAGCCACTGCTGGGCCAGGGCTAACTTGCATTTGGCTGCTTGTGGCACTGAGGCTTCTCTCCCAAGGACTCACTTAAAATGCAGCACAGCTAAAGAAATGCAAGTTAATTTTCCGCCGCATTTCAGAAGGGTTGGCGCACATGGAGAGTGGTTGAGAGGGTGCTCAGGGCACCAGGTAGGTTCTGCATCAGGTCCACGTCCCCTGGATCTTTTGGGGGTTTATTCAAACTAAACTCTACTGGTGGCAGTAAGCAGAGAAGATCTGACTTCAACAGATGACAAAGCCATTGCAAAAGGGTGATACTGTGATTAAAAATAGCTTTTAAAATCAACTAATTACTAATAAAAAAAAAAAAGCCGACTCAAAAATGAGCTCAAGATTTATGTTCCCTCTTCCTCTGAGCTCTTTTCCTTCAGTGCATTAATCAGGCTAAAAGCAGGGCAGGGATGGTTGTTTGCATAAGCCGAGTCAAATATATTTTAGCTGTTGCTGTTGAAAGCAAAAAGAATTATTTTGCAGGAACCGAAGCTCCAACATTATAATACATGCAAAAAAGGCAGCCCAATTAGATTCCTTTATCCCCAGCATATGGCAGAGAGGTACATGCTATGCACTAATGTCTCTGCAGAGCTATTTTGGGATCGTATGAGGCTGCAATCTGAGCGGAGTGGTGACAGATCCACAGGCACAACTGGGTTACATTCGTCAGGGATGCGCCTGGAGAACTCCTCGCCGCCAGGAACTTCACAGCGAGGAGCAGAAACTTCCCTACTGCCTGTATTCCTGGCATTTGGGAAAACGGGAGGGCAGGAGGAATGTGCAGGGGACAGCAAACTTCAGAGTGTGAGCGTGACCAGTTCATCGGCACCCCGCAAACTGGGAGGTGACATCAGTGACAAACAACGTGAGGAGACCTCCCTTTATCTCTTCACAGACTTTCTGCCCGTAAAGACTTTATGTATTCAGGTTTAAATATTCAACTTTTGCGTGCATTAATGTCTCTGCTTTAGTCTAAACTCGGTTTAAACTTTAATCAGCAGAGAGAACGCGCTGAGCCCTCTCGGCATCGGTGTTGCTTCCAACACTCGCTCCAGCTTGACAGTGCAGGATAAATATCTGAGGGATGGATACTCCACTTAGGCAGGAGTAAACAGGTTCTTTGAGAGAGGCAGCTTCAAAGCCTTGTAAAAAGCTGCAAAAAATACCAGTCCCTCTGAGAACAACAGCGAAATTCCCAGCGATCCGGACGAGGAGAGGATTTCGTTGTGGGGGCTGGAAATAGATGTTTGAGGTCTCTTCCAGCCCACACCACTCCATGATCCCAGGGTGCTTGGATGATGGGAATCCAGCAGGCAAGCTCAGAGGCTGATCTGTATAATCTGTGGCTGATAATCTGCAGGACAGGCCTCATTTTGCTATGGCAAATTTATTCTGGATGGGGAGGAGAGGTCAGAGTCAGCAGTGGCAAGAGGAGGATTCCAAGCAGGAATGGGCTTGATGGTCTTTCCTTGATGATGGGCACACAGGGGGTTTTACCTGGCTCTATATTATCCTTTTTCCTGGTTACCTTGGCAAAGACAGAACTTTCCCTGCTCCTTTGTCACTGTTCCCAACAGGGGAAGTCACGGCCCATCACAGGTCTCCCCTCTGGTTAGGAAGGAAAATAACCAGATCCTATTTCATCCTTAAATGAAATAGGTTTAAATACATTTGTGGAATGTCATCCAGCTCACAGGAGATTCCGGGGGAGGAGAGGGGGAATATCTGCAGCTTGGGATGATCAAGTGACAGAGGAGTGAGAGCAGAGCCCCTCATCCTTCCATGGCTCCGGCCACCCCCTGAGCCCCCGGCCTGCAGCGAGGGACGGGACACGGAACACGGACCCTTCCCCATGGATCCCGAGGTCTGGGAGCAGGGATTGTTTATGGAACAGGTTCTGTCCCTCCCAGAGCAGCAGCTGCACTCCAGCACATTCCAGTGGGGTTGGATGGTCTGGGGGCGAGGCACTGGAGGGGGGAGGGAGGGAGGGTTGGCAGGTACTGAGCACCCCCTGCTCCCTCTGGGTTCAGCGTGAGATGGGAATATGAGATTAATGACACTGACAGATCGAACTGTATAAAACTTTGTAAACAATAAGATGACGTAAACCCCATTTACTTCTATTAAGTAACTTGGTAATTATTCTGTCTTGAGAACTTTATCCTTAGGGAACAGCCCCTACCAGCCCGGGTGCCCCACGCTGCACCACGAGCCGTTCTCAGATTTGTAAGCAAACACCAAAAACAGTGAAAATGTGAATTGATGCTTCCCGTGTGAGCTCAGAGAAACAGAACTGCTCTTTTCCTCGTGAGCGCAAACCCAGCTTTATCTGTTATTGATGCCAAGGAGTCGCTATCTGCGCATCCGTTTGATAAAAACATCACAACTTTAATTGCTAAATAATCTCGCACGAGGCAGGGTTATTCCGAGTGCCGAGTTCTCTCTCTCACTTCAGCTCCTCAGAGGGTACTTTCTGGAAGGATTTGCATGGCAGTCAAAGCATGCAAAAATTTATAAATACCAACACAGATGCCAACATGTCGGGAGAAATGTAGTTATAACATTTGAAAGCTAGGAAGAAATTAATGTTGATCCTGATTGGAACAGTCACTGTATTTGCAGTGTCTGGAGATGCTTTTTTTAAAAAAAAAAAAAAAAAACAAAAAAACAACCACACAACAAATTCCTGGCTGGGAGTAGAAAAACCTCCCTGTCCCAAACTCCATTTCTTGGCCCCAACATGGCAGTGTTACAGGAAGAGAAGAACAGTTTATTTAAAACAGTTCCAGGATTTAAGGCTGAGCTGACATAACTAATTTTTCCATCCAAACATTGCCGGCTCCAACACAGGCATCAGCTCCAAATCAGCCATCCTGGAAGCTGGGCCCGTGCTAAGAGCAGACAGAACTCATGTTCCTGCTGGTGGGATTGCACAAATCACCACAGGCTGAGGAAAAGCAGAGCCTCTTCCCAAGATCCTCTCCCCAGAACCTCGTGGTGTGGCTGTTTCAGACTTTAAATAATTCCCAGAGCACCTGAGGCTACAGAAACTCCCTGGTGTGTAAACAAAACTCTGTCTGAGTGTGAAGGTGGAAGGAAAGGGAAGTTTTCTGCACAGCAATGCTCTCAGAAGATTTAAAATACTGCATGCCTACTGCTTAATTAGTTTCCTAACAGAGCACTTCGTTTTGGGGAAAGGGATGAAGGATAAGCGATGAAGCTACAGGATTTACTCACAGCCCAGGGCAAACTGTGAAGAGTCTCCTACATGGTATAGCAAAATCCAGCATCAGGCTAAAACAAACCCTTTAGATGGGATTTTGGGAAGGAATTCCTGGCTGGGAGGGTGGGCAGGCCCTGGCACAGGGTGCCCAGACAAGCTGTGGCTAGCCCTGGATCCCTGGCAGTGCCCAAGGCCAGGTTGGACGGGGCTTGGAGCACCCTGGGATAGTGGGAGGTGTCCCTGCCCGTGGCAGGAGGTTTGGAATGGGATGACTTTTAAAGGTCCCTTCCAACCCAAACCAGTCAAGGATTCTACGATCGAAGTTTCACTTGAGTATTCCCAAACCCTTCCTCACGGAATTAGAGAACAGTTCACCAAGTTGCCACGTTAAAAAAAAGTGCACACAGAGTAACAAAGCCACACATCTGGGAAAAGAAATGGGAATCCTGACCCCCAGTTCCCTTCCCAGAGACATGAACTTCTCCTCACGGGCAGGGGGTCTGTCCCCATTAGTGCTTGCACACCGACGGCAGCGCTGCTCCGAAGGTAACTCACCCCCACATCAGGGTGAAACCAGCCAGATCTGCCTCCCACAACCATCACAGCCACGAGGAGACAAGAGCTTGCCTTCTGCCAGTCGTTCAGTCCCGTTGCCTTTTTCCATTAGTTCAGTGCCATTGTCTGCAGGACGCAGCGGGAGCGGGGACAGCTGAGCCAGAGCAGTGTCAGGACACATTAGGGCTCGTCAGGGCTGCTCAGACTAAAGCCTGCAGGACTTTGTTTTGCTGGCAAAGGTGGAAACTTAGTTTAGCTTCTAATGACTTCTCATCCACCCAACAGAATCCCCTGGTTAAACAGGAAAAAAAAAAAAAAAAGGCAAACACAAAAATTTAGGAGTTTTTCACTTTATCCGTTTCATCTTTGCTGTCAACGCAGCCCCTCTGCCATTCCAAACCCAGCTTTCATGGCATGAGCTAAAGGTGACTGTGATTCACTGGATTAAAGGAAAAGCAGCTCAATCTCTCTGCTTTCAGTTTCATGTGTTTTGGAGAACCTGTAAGTTTAGGTGCAAATACTTTAAAACCTTTCTGATAAACAGATTTAGGTGACACAGCATTCTGCTGGGCAGGCTGAGACAGAGCCTTTATTTTCTCTCTCATGTCTGTAAGAAGTGTTAAAAAGCTACATTTAAAAAAAAATGCTGATAAACAGCTTAAATTAGGTTTGATCTTAGCCAAACGTGCAGCTCAGACCTTTGAAATGGGGGAATTGCATTTTTAATTTGCCCTGGGTTTGGGGCAGCTCGGTAGGGATGGGGATGGATGGGGACATCAAGCCATGGAGTCCAACAGCATCACAAGGGACAGTCCCAAGGTGGGCTGAAACGGGGTCCTGGGCCATGGGCAGGAGCTGGAGGGAACACAGCCTGGTTAAAATTATTTTTTTTATAAACATCTTTATGAAAAGTAAAATGGATTTCCCAGGTTCCTGCCAGACAGGGGCTCTGGGCAGTCACTCAGCACCGAGCAGTGCCACCACAAGCTTGTTCAGCAACTCCATCTGTCCTAAACCACGACAATCTACAGACTCCTTACTAAATCAAACGAGCAAATAAACCCAGGGATTTCTGATAAATGTGTTCCAAAAGGCATCCATAAAGATCAGGACTTACACATTTTCACCAATACATCAATTGCTGTGTTTAAATTTAAAAAGCATGTGAAGCACTGGAGCCTACATCTTCCTTTGAAGATGTGTCCAAACAGAAATGAACTTTGCTATGCAATAGCGAGGGGTTATATATGGATTTTGGAGGCCAGGCCATCCATACTTCTCTTCAAACGTCACATATTTCACACAGGGCTTAACGCTATTTACATTGCATTAGAGATGGACAAACGAGTTCGGGCAGAACGTGCCAAAGCTGAAACAAATTCAAGGTCTGAAAAAAGTTTGGTTACTTCTCAGCACGCACATTCCTTGCCTGTACCTGATTCCAGGTACTGATCCAGAGCAGTGAACTCCTGGCAAGGTCTCTTTGTGGGATGACCAGAAGCAGGAAGCAGCAAGTCACAGAGCTCAGCTTGGTCCTGAGCCTGAGCTCCAGAGAGTATTTGGGTCCAGATCCATTTTTGGGTGACAGCTCTGTAAACATCTTGAGCAAACACATCTTCAGAAGTGCTCAGCCCCTTCTGGCTGCCCTGGGAAGTTGAGTGACTTTGAAAAGGCAGCCAAAGTTTTGGGATCGTGTCCATGTCACAGAAGTTTGCGGCACCCATCTGCTGGATGAAGTCCATCCTCATGATCGCACAGTGCTTCCCTTTAAAGAGCATCATCACACCCCTAAGCCACCGAACATTTACTTGCTGCCAAACACTCAGAGGCACACGCTCAAACCCTAAAAAGGAATCAGAAAATCTCGCCGCCCCGCTCGCTCCGTTTTCCCAAATGTTATTTTTTGATGGAACTCTTTGAAGCTCAGCTTTTCCTCGGAACATCTCGGAGCATGGAGCGTGTCAGAGCAGCACATCCACACATCTGACTGTCAGCTCCCGACTCTGAACCCAGAACTTGGTTTAGTGCGGCCATGAAATCCCTGCTATCCTCTAAATAAAGTTTCCATCCCAATAGTTCAAAGCCACGGTGCCATATGCTAAATGACACGAATAGCTCGTTCATCTTTATAATTAACTTCAACTCTCCTGACTTGCCTGCCTGCTCAGTGGTGTTGGGCTGCTTCTCTCCAGCTTGGTGCGATCAGAACCGTGCAAACCTATTTGGGAATTTCTCCTTCACCAAGGTCATCCCCACTCAGGATCAAGCAGGAAAAGGGCCCATGGCACTGACCCCACTTGTTTTCCCTCCTCACTCGGAATTCGCTGCTTCCCTGACACCTTGGGTTTCATCTCCATAAGCCAGTCCATAATCCATTTCAATGGCTCTTCTCCACAGCTATTTTTAATCTTAAAAAGCCCCATCAGTCTGTGGTGTCACAGGCAGCCTCTTGTTCCTTTGAAACAAGGACTGAAATAAAGCAACTCTTCCCTTCATATGTAGATAATTGTTGGTATTTTCAAAGGCATTTGGGGGGATTTATTAATTAATTATGGGTTTTTTCCCTTCCTCCATTTGACTCCAGTGAAGCTGCACACAAATATCTAACTTCTGCCTTTTACTCTTTCAAAGAATCACAGAATTCCAGCGTGGTTTGGGCTGGAAAGGAC
>WEIT01025438.1:2986-31252 GCA_013389985.1 Dryoscopus gambensis
CCATTGCAAACTCACTCATAATCTATAAAATTCAGATATCCATCACTTTTACTAGGTAGTGTCTGTACCAATAGCTGGGATAAAATGAGATTATGTGTTGGTTCCTGATTTCTCACTATAAGTCCATGGTCATAACAGCAGTTAGAGGAGCTCTGTGGGGTAAAACGTTCACACACATACAGACCCATGAGACCTTATTAAGTTTAATAATTCAGAAATGCTGTGAGCAATTATATAAAAAATTAGAGCCTGGCGTCATGCACAGATGAACAGATATTTCTCTATTCTTTCAACTTCTCTCTGTGATCTGCATGAGAGATGGAAGGTTCCTTGAATCTCCCTGCAGTTATGAGAGAAAAAGAGAAAATGTGAACTAATTTAAAATCTACCCCAAGGGAAAGTTCTTGGCCCTGGTGGGGCCTTTTCTTAGCCTTCTTCATACATTTACTTGACATGCTCTTTTCCATGAGGGATTCAGGTGCCTTCATTCCTGCCACTCCTGGTGCACACACTTAATTGTACAGGTTACAGAAATGACATCTCCTGTAAACTGATCTTATTCATCCATGATGATAACAAACCTATAAAAAAGTTTGAGCTTAGTCAATACCACATGAGCTAAGAAGTGATGATCTTGGCCAGATTGTTGATTTTCACAATTAGCTGTGCTGAGCATTGCATTTCCAACTGAGGGATGCCCCATTGCATTTATCAGAGCCTGCAATGGTTTGAGCTGGAGAAAAGGAGGCTTGGGGGAAACCTTACCACTCACTACAACTACCTGAAAGGAGGATGTAGCAAGATGGAGGTCTGCCTCTTCTCCCAGGCAACAAGAGAGAAGATGACAGGACCCAAGTTTCTCCAGGAGAGATTCAGGTTGGACATTAGAAGGAATTTCTTTGTGGAAAGGGTTGTGAAGCATTGGAATGGATTGTCCAGGGAGGTGGTGGAGTCAGCATCCCTGGAGGGGTTCAAGAAATGACTAGATGTGGCACTTAGTGCCATGGTTTAGTTGACAAAATGGAGATCAGTCAAAGGTTGGACTCTACAATCTCAGAGGTCTTTTCCAACCAAACTGATTCTGTGATTTTGTGATTCTGAGCTCAGTGTTTGCTCTGGGAACCACAGCTGGTAGGAGCATTGCCTTCTCAGTGCTGAGATGAGTAGATGTATTATCTTCTCTTCACAGGAAGGCATGTCAGTTCAACTACAAACAGTTATGCATTAGTGTAGGAAGAATGATGGCACCCAAAAGTATCCAGTTTGTAGTGCTTTGGGAATAGGATGAGGACTTTGATACATCCAAAGACTGAGGGAAATCTTAGACCTTTCATTTTGGGTAAGGAAGAATGCGCTTGATATTTTATGATATTTAAATCCTAGGATCTATTTTCCTAAGAAGAGTTTTATGTTGTAATGATTTTAATTTTACAGACTCACTGGAAAAGTGATTTCCCATTTTATGGCTTCTATTTGTCTTCTCAATAATATGCTTTACAGATTAAAATAAGAACAGGAGACTGATATTTGTGCAGGCAGGGAATATTACAAGATCCTTCTTTACACAAATAGATTAGTGACAAATCTTAAAAGCTCCGTCAGCTCTACTAGCAATTTTAATTCTCCTCCTAATAGCTTGTGATAAATACTTCTGAAAAATGAACTCTAATGTACTTCATCTGAGTGTTTCAGAGTTCGGAGATCTTAGTGTCAGATACTAAAGAGGGTCCATAAAACTACATTTACGAAACAAGTAAAGTATGTAAGTGAGTTCTTTGCAAGATAAAGTCACTGCAGCTTTGACATATGGAAAGTGAGATTTCTAGTAAGTGCTGTTTGGAGTGATGATCCTATTAGCAAGCCCATAGCTTTATAACAAGTAAGTTGTATGGTATGAAAAGTCACACTTCACTAAATCAGACAGTTTACACTTGTTTGCTTTTAATCAGTTTGTGAGGAGCCTGCAGTCTCTGCATTAACTGTGTAGATTGGGGAATGCTACAGCAATGCTTGAACAGAAAGTTTTCCGAATTTTCCAAGGTGCATCTATTACCACAGTTAATAGTAAGCATGTGTCCTTGAATTTTTCTCCAACAGATATTCCTATTGAATGTGCTACTTTGTTGATAAAGTGGGATTTTTTTTTAGAAAATAAATTTTAACAGAAGATACTATGTAGATTTACTAAGGACTTAAATATCCAAAACCACATCCTGGATGAATTCCAATTTGGGTAATATATTTGCTGGTTAGTTAAAGTTAACCTATCTTTATAATTAGATACACTGGGATACTCTAGTGGAATAACATGAGGTCAGTTGGAATTATATTAATTTATACCAGTGAGGATCTGGCTCAATACTTTTCCTTGCTACTTGCCCTAGGATCTCACTAGGGAGGCTATTAATAGAGTGGCAACATCACAAGGGAAAGGAAATGGGGAAAGGGAAAATTGGATAAGTCTTTAAAAATAAATTTAATCCAATCAAGACTACAGACAGTGTCAGAAATGAAATTCTAGTCATGCAGTTACTGCCTATACTCACCACAGGACAAAGTTCTTCATTTTTCACAGTAGCACTTTCTGTATCAGCTTTTCCCTTTGTTTCTGGCAGTTAGTGTATTATGCTAACAGTGCATCATTCAGGTAAATGCTTTCCCATTATTTTTATGTATTCTTTTGTCCATCCATCTGGATTGATCTGCATCCTCTCTTAGAGTCTGAGCCAGGGGGCCAAGAAGCTCATTTTGTCCCATGCTTGTGTGGTACCAAGTGAACACAGTACAAGACAGGGCATGACAACAAGCAAAGCCATAGCAAGGTTCATTGGTGCTTAGGGCAGACCCTGCTCCACTGGGCTTGTTTCACCTCCTGCTAAAGACCCAGCATGGCCTTCCAGTCCCTACTGCTGGAGAAGGAGAGGACACAGTGAGGTGCGGGGGTCTTTCCCGGTCTTTAGGACTGTCTTACTCTGCTGTGTCTTTAATCACACCCATGTATGCATGCACACACAAACTCAAAGTACACCTGAATTCTCTGAATTCTTGAAAAGGCATTTGTAAACAATGGAACATTATTTCAGTTATTGCTTGCTTGATTGAAGTAGGTCTCAGACCGGTTACCAAGTTGGCCTCCTCCAAGTCTGTCATAGCTCGTGGAGAAGGACAGTGGGCACTCCCAGCTTGATTTTCAGCTGCTCAGAAGTGCCAGCAAATCTTGTTCAAAAGGGTGCCTTGATGTCTCATGTACATAAACATAAAATGTTTGTTGTTTCTGTCTGTCTAAGTCTAAATAAAAACATTGATTCTAAATACAATAAAGTTTAACACATACATCTTTCTGTGTCAATGTCAGTATAATACTTAAATGAGTTCAGTTAATTTAAGTGTATTTACATACAATTTATTTTCAGTCAAAAAACCATCTACAGAGAGAAGGCATTGTATGGCTTTCATTTGCATTTTTTTATATTTGCAGTATTTGACATCAGATACAAATCTGTGCATATATACTGGTAAATACTGTCATTACTTTTTAAAGGGGGAAGTCTTTACAGGAGTGTACTTAAACAGAGTTATTGTATCACATCTTCAATCAAAGCTATGGACACTAATACTGCTTTTAGGATGACTTCTTTGTTTGTGTTATACATAATTTTTATGCATTGTGATCTGGCAATGGACATGATGTTAATGACAATATACTTTCCATTAGGCAAGCAGTATGGTCGGATCCAGCCTGATTTATAAAACAACAACACAACAACACTAGTTAGAGCGTTGTATTCTACTTGCCAGATGGTTAACTCCCATGGGTTAATGAGTATACCCAAATTCTAGATGATTTAAAATGTCCTGCGGATATTTCCTTAGGTACGAGGATTGCTGGCTGTTAATTTACATGTGTACTGTATTTTTCCCTCTCTCTATTGGTCTCATGAGAATTCTGAATTTCTTTTTCTCCATAAAATGCTAATAAGCCATATTTAACACCTTCCCCTTTTGCTGCTCTGACCATCAAAACATTGTTTTCAGATTTCAAACACTTCATCTATTAGACCAAATTAGTTCCTCACAAAGAACCAGGAACTGGAAATTTGTATTTATGTACAGATACACTCTCTCACACTCAAACACCTACATATGTATATACATGTGTGTGTGTATATATATATATATATACACATATATATATATATACACATAATGTACATATACACATGCACACACATTCCTTTTCAGCTTATGCACGCTATTTTCATAAGTGCATTTTTCTGGAATTTCTCATTACTTCAACACAAGAAAATAGTTGAGCATATTAACAAATTTTTAGCAAACTCTAAAAGTCTAAGCTATTGATTAGTCTGGAATAAACCTACACTTTGTTTTATACCAAAGAAAAAATCTATGTTTGTGTGTCATAGAGGGTTATTACCATTCTTGACAGCTGAAATCCCAGAAAAGAATTTCTCTATAGTGTTGTTACCTCTGACTCTGCCTAGCTGGCACATATTCACCTTGAGAGAGAGGAGTTTTAGAAACAACATGAAAGGCATTCATCTACAGGGAAAAGACATGACTTAAGGACAGTTGTTTTATTCTTGCACATGATGAAAAAAAAAGTGAGTGGAAATTGCAGGGCATTATGTCAGAATTTCAATATTAACTGAAATAGCATTAGGGCAAGCTTTTTTTATTAACATAACTGGCCATCAGCCTTGTTCTGGTTTCTAGCCCCTCTGTATTATCAGGTCACCTTATACCCCTCACTTACATCCAAAAAATGTAGGGGATTAGGTACCAGGAAAACTGAAGAGGAACAGTTGGCAAATGAAAAGAGAGAGCAGGGAATGAGGAACAGCTCTTTTGTACAGAAATAAGGTGCTGATGTCATGAAATAGCTCACAGTTGTGTTCCTTCTGGCATCAGTTGCTGGC
Source organism: Dryoscopus gambensis (assembly GCA_013389985.1). Taxonomy (NCBI): domain Eukaryota; kingdom Metazoa; phylum Chordata; class Aves; order Passeriformes; family Malaconotidae; genus Dryoscopus; species Dryoscopus gambensis. The sequence continues at coordinate 7,924 of WEIT01025438.1, forward strand.
ATTGTTTTGTGGAAGATACTCTAAGATTTTGTGGAAGATCCTCTAATGGAAAGTTCTTTTCTGATTCTCTTTTACCCGTGTAATGGACATACATTCTCTTTTACCTATGTAGAAGTTGAATCTTCATTTTAAAAAAACATATTAAACTCTTAAGATAAACAATATCCTGAGGCAGTAAGTTTCAAAGGTCAGCACATAGATTGCATAAATTATATCTTTCTGGTTTAGATTAAATGTTTTTTCTCTACAACTTTTTTTAGCTCTTTCCTCCTTTTTGTTACAATGGTATTGTAATTTACTTTTTACTTTTCACTTTTCAATCCACTCCTCGGAGCATTTTATTTGCCTTTTTTAATCTTCTTGTTTTCTGTACCTAGTGTTTGTGCAATGCTGTTCAAGCATTGCATGTTACTGCTGTTTCTACCACTCACAGCAGCAACAACGAACTTGGTATTTACAGAAGACTCTCCACCCTCTTAGAGATATTCACTGACCGCTTCTGGATTCTTTCTATCACTTCTTTCACTTAGAATGGCAAAAGTTCAAAATGAGATTTAATCAGAGGGAAAACCATCATAACTGCAGAGAAAAAAACCCCTGTTTTGTGGCATTCTATATGCATATTCTCCTAATTTTTTTCCTACTATAACTGTACTAAGCCAGAAAGTTTTCCTTGAACTATTCATTTAAACTTTTTTTCCCTCTGAGTCACCACAGTTAATTTCAAAACCAGCAGTGTGAACGAGGTAGATGATTTCTTCCCATCAGCATCACTTGATGAGAATTCTGTTTCCCTGCAGTAAAACGGAGGTACCTGGAAATATCATCCAAGTATTTCAACAGCACATAAACCAAAAGTACGGGGTCATTAGAAAATGAGAAATGCAGCTGACCTTCATCAACATATTTATATACCTTTTCATATAGCAGAGACATCTCCAAGCAAGTTTGGACTCACTGCAGAAGTGACTGGTTGATGTTCAGAAAATCTGTCATCATGTCTTGGTGATCCAACTTGGTTTTCAAGCTGGGATAATGTGACAGGGACCTAGCGTGTGCCCTGCCCTGCCCTGCCCTGCCCTGCTCAAGGGAGGAAGAGGCTGGCAGTGTAAGTTGCCATTCCACCCTCTCTACTTCCTGTAGCCTTATTTCCAGACCTGGGTAAAATGGTGAGAATCCATAACTTGAAGATTTACTTGCTCAGGGACCTCTGCAGCCAATTTGTACCAGGAAGATACACTCTATGGAGAGCCCTTCTGAGGCTGGAGATCAGCCTCAGATAAATGCACAGACCTGTAGAAGAGTGCTGAGCCAAGCGCACACGGTTCACTCTGCAGATTTGTGCACTTCTCCTTTACCAGTTTCCTTGACTCATTGTTTGCTTCATTAGGAGCACTGCCCTCTGTCTTCAAGCACACAGTAAAATGGCAGCTGATGCTCCATATAGCTGTTTGGAAACCTAAAAGCCTGCAACCAGGTCTGATGTCATGGACTGAGGACACATCAGACACACCACACCATGACCAACCACACAGTTATGGCACAACATCAAAGCAGAAGTACACAGCTGTATCATCATTAAAATGCCTGTTGAGGGCCTGTAGTGACAAATCACCAGAACTACAGGGACTTTGTTTACAACCCTGCCCCTTCTGCCTCAGTTTTCACATATCCACAAATGCTGCCAGGTCTGATCCCAGGGAAGTAACTCTCTCATAGTTGTGGTAGGAGGTAACTGTGGCCTGTATTACATCTTCTCTGGGAACAAATAGGCTGAATGTTGTTGGTTTCAGATAAGGAACATCTTGACTGGTTTCTTGCTGACAGGACAGCTGGCAACAGGAAGATGACGAATCATGCTCAGGGCTCCTTAATTCACAGACCCCTGGTGACCAGACAAGACACGAAAGTGTAAATTTTATATGTAGCCTATTTTCTGCTCATTGAGTAAGTTTTCAAGCTTAATCTCTTAACACCAAAAACATTAAAAATCCTGACAAGAATCTCATCACAAAAGCACTTAATTCTATTCGCGTGTACAAAATCCAGTGATAATATAGTTAAGAAACTTATAGTATAGTGGGCAAAGAAACAAGCAGCAAACAAGAAAAGTATAGACTAAGTGAGCCAATATATGGAAAGAGTTATGGGCTGAGTGCCCATCTATGGAAATCTAATCAACATGAACTGAATATGACTCTGCCACCCAAACAGAGCATTATAGGATGCCAGCTGCATCTGCTTCCCCTCCTAGTTATTCCTATTTTTGCGCATAAACCAAGCTCTTAGGGAGTAACTTGCAATAGCACACCAAATAAGCAATGCTGTGAGAGGTGTTGTAAACCTTTAAATTGCCATTAGCTAATCAAAATCATTGTTCAGTGACCATTATATTTTATTAAATGACCACTGAATCAGAATGTTCTTACTGATTTTCAATTACAATGTAGAATAATTGCCAAGACTCAATAGCACCCATTAGCAGCACTGGGACTACTGAAATCGCTGATACCAGGAGGAAATTCAGTGCTTAAGAAGGTAAGTTAATTTCTTCTTGTCGATGATTATTACTAGCCAGGCATATTTCAAAAAAAGGCTTCCTAACAGTAACTAAATGAAGTTACAAACAAGGGTATGACCCTCCTCTTCTCCTTTCAAAAAGTCCCATCTCTTCTGTTTGAGAAGGAGTAAAGGGGAGCAGCACATGGAAGGGCAGAACTTCTTCCTCCCTGAATGGATAATGCCAGAGGCATGGAGGATTGCAGTACCTCACACCTTGAAGTGGATGCTTCCCTGGCACAGAAGCACCTCAGGAAATAAAATACTTTTAGCACGGTTGAACCATGGCATATTCAACCTGCTATGTAATGTGAAAATGCCTTTCGGCTCCTGTAATTAAAAGTGTAAGAGTAACAAACATTCTTGAGGTCTTCCTGCAGTGATAGAGGAGAGATATTTTGTGATTTACATAACTATGGGGGGCATCTTTACGGAAGAGTAAAACACATTCTATGTGTATGTTTGCACCTGCAGAGAAATCTCTTTTCACTTAGTATACTGGTGAAGGTAAAATAATGAATAGCTAGGTAGCAACGAGTTAATTCTCCCAAAGGAAACAGAAGCACGTAGTTAAATACTACATCACAAATTACCATTTTTATGTCACCACCTCACCATGACTTTAGCACTAACCCATCTCTATCTTCATACTCTCATTAGGATATAATGCATATTCATGGTCCTGATTATATAGCCACTTTCTTGACTTGTTTTAATTGTGCATAAAGACATTGTGACGGGAGACCTGACCTTTTCAAGATCATTTTCTCTCCATTACTTTTCACAAAGCTATTAACTTGTCGCCTTCCATAAGATTGCAATAATTTATTTCCCATTAATAAAAAATTCCTGGTGCCATGCAAATTAAAATTTATTCAGCAAATAGAATTCTTTGGATTATTTTCTAATGGCTTTATATACTTCCACCTCAGGAAGAAAAATAATATTAATGGATACAAACTGAGTGGATAATTGCATACATTGAAGAAAAATGAATATACAACTGGTACTGTGGCTTACTGCACACCAATTACCCAAAAGAGTTCCTTTACTTCTTTTTTCAAGAAATATATTAAATAATTTATTTGGGATATCATTATAATCTTGAAATTATTCCCATTATATAAAGGGCTTGGCAATCTGATGCACAAACAACAAATGTTGGTGTTAGAAAAACCGCATTAAGTAGAAGTGCTTGTAAGTGTAAATGAAACTAAGGGGAGGAGTAACTTTGACAAAGTTGCAGCAGAACTGCAAAAGAATTAAAGAAGGGCTTCATGGTGAAGTGATAGACGAAGTTTGTATTTCTCAATGTTTTTCCAATAGGAATGAGTTACGCTGGAATTGCATAACATGTTAATGACACAAAGGCTTAGGTTTTCTGAGAACATTTCAGTCTTGAGCACTTGATAAAAATCTTAATAACAGGAAAACCAGAGCACTGTAATTCAGCAGTATTTATTTCCTTTTTTTTACAACTGAAAGTATGATATGCCCATAAACTTATTTACATAAGTTCCTATTGGGGAAAATAGCTCATGCACATTTCAAGCTATGTATTAATGATATATAGAAACTACTGCACAAACAGATATTTCATTTCAGTGCTTAGAAGCTGGCACAAAAATTGCAAACCTCATAATAGCAGCCAGTTCAAGTCCCTGACCATCTACATGGGAGTGATGACGATAAAACTCAGTGACATCTTGTTGGAACATTTCAAGGCTGTAGAAAAAAGAAGCCATTAAACTTTCTACTACAACGTCACAGAAAAGTGAGCTGAAAGAGGAACCCTTGGTTATCTTCTCTCTCTGCCAAACAACTCAAAGTAGCTCCCACTCTACCTCAGTGCCACTGTAAACGCTTGCTTAGAAATCTTTTAAAGCTGCTATATGTGCTATACATTGAGTAGTTTAGCTAAATGTAGGAAAGCAAGGTGTTTAATTCATTAGCAAGATGGATTCTAATAGGGAAATACAGAGAGTTTGCATGAAAAGACATGCAAGGAGAAAGAAGGAATAGTTGGGGAGGTAAAGTGGGCTAAGGCACAAACCACTGCAAGAACAAGCCCTGGAAGAGAGAACTCTAAATGCCCTTCTAAATGCACTTCTGCCTGCAAGTTCATGGTGAGGATTAAGTGATTAAACGATGCAATTTTCCCAGACCTTTAAGTATGCAAAACTAGTTTCCATGTGGACCCCCTTAAATGCTGCTTTAAAAGAATCAAATTGCAAATCATTACAAAAAATCCAATTTAATTTTGTAGTTTATTTCAATGCAAGGAAAAAAATCAGAAAACTTGCGTGTTTTTCAGTTGGCTTATACTTGTTCAAATCCCACGTTCTCTTTTCCTGTCTTAAAGTAACTAAATGAGTTTGTTAGCCCAAACACATGGTTTATCTCAGAGCATAGGTGCTCTGACACACTTTAAATTCACAGTCAGAATTAACTTAGACATTTTATACACCTGCAAATCTCCCAAGGAAGTGTTCATAGTATAACATGAATGGCAAACATTCAGTAATAGAAAAAGCATTCAAATCTATTGCAGCTTTATCAAATCTATTCCTTTCCTCACACAAATTACTTTCACAAGTCCACAGTGGTCATTACTGATCCTTGAATACTTACCAACAGTAATCACAGTGATGTGCATAAGCACTGCAGAAAATTAATTACAGCTTGTCTTTCATAGGATTGATGCCTCTTTCCTATTAGTAGAGTAGCAGTACATTTTACTTTAGAAGGTGGGAGAGAATGGTTTGAATGTGCAAACTAGTGAAAGTTAAATAATAGGACAAGGTAATTTCTATTGAAAAAGTTATTGTAACCTTCTCTGTGAATAGGTCTTTGTTAATAAGGACCAGATTTATATAGATGCTGAAGATGTCTAGAAAGATTTGGCATTTCCTTGTGCAATTGCCTGTATGTAGCTGCAAGACCTACCATGAAACAGTTCTATAAGGGATCTCAGTGGAAGCTGGAATAATTTGTCAATTTAGGCTGTGTTTCTAGTTGAAAAATTACAGATTTAGGGCTCTGGGAGAAAGAGCTGGCCACAAAATGATGTTTTCCCTCATGAAAGAAGATGAGTTAACATGAACATTTTTGTTTGCTTTCACAAAACACTGTGAGGGATTCTCAAAAAGCCTGAAATCAAATATTGAAATATTTATTTTAGTAAAAAAAAACTCAAACCAACAAAAACCCCAAAATCAAACCTCAATCTGTTTACACAGAGCATTTTTTCCCTTTCACTTTTGTAGGAAAACGCAATTTTTTCAAAAGCATTTGTTAGAGGGCTTTATATCCTACATCACAATCCACTGACCCATGCTGTCCTCTGCTAACATTTAAAGCAGCAAAACATGCCGGACCAGGTTTGTATTTGGGGCAACTTTGCAGCAGTGTTGAAATAAACAGAGATACACTGAGGGATTAACTGGGTCTGGTTTGTCTACCACAAACCCACCGGCTTAGTTTTCCAACAGTCAATAGTATTCTACATTTATTACAAGAATACAGCTCGTACTAAATCATTGCATCAGTTGTGTTTCCCCACACTGATGCTCACTTACCATTAAACTGAGCTCTGCCACATTGCAAAGAAAATCCTTATATCTTGGCCTAATTCAATGGTCTAGGCAAACGTGACAAGTACCGATTTCACAAGGCAATATGATGTAAAGGTGGGGCTTTGCTCCCCTTTACTTTGCAGATGGGGATATTCTGCATGCCTCCCACACATCTCCATCCAAATGCACAATATGGATGTTTTATCTTTCACAACAGGAACCTTCTGTTCACAGATATGTGAACATTCCTGAGAATATTTCTGAATGTTGCAGTATGAGACCTTACCTGAATACTGGATAGTTTGTCCTGTGACAGTGATACAATACAGAGAGGAAATTCAGCTCTCCCCAAAGCCCTAATATTCTATGTGGTTATCAAATCTAAGAACTTAGGAATCATCGCTGCTTATTAACACGAGTATGAGTTTCAGCTTTTACTTTGACTGAGCCAAGATTTATTCGTGTCTTGATTTTTCAGCAAATAATTTATCTGCATATTTTATATCTAGCTATGTAGCAAGATATGGTATCTTACATACAAAGCTGACCTTATTTTCCCATTTGGTATGAAACAGAAGTTTGTATCTGTAAATGATAATATGCCACATTTGTTAAGTTGCCTCTGTCCAATTTTTTCAAAAATACAAATATGCACTTTTTCAAAAAAATGTGGCACAACAAGGATGCACACAGCTGTAGAACTGATGCAGACAATATCTTTTATAATTTTCTGATGCACCATATCAAAGATTTGTCATTAAAAGCAAGCATACTATCAAGTGAGAAAGTAGACTTACATTGCAATTATTTTCCTATTAGCTGCTGCCCATTGCTCCTGACAGGTATAAATTAGATCTCGCCAGGTTGCCTACAGATTAATGAGTTCCAAAACTGGCATTTAATTGTTTGGGAGTAAGAGGCAGAAAAGGAAGGTATCTGCAAAACAGTCTTTATCCACCTGTGATTAGAAGATATTCTCCTTTCTTTCTGCTTTTCCTTTCTCCCCTGGCATCACTTGGGTGATAACTGACACTTCTATCAGAGGATTCCTTTCGACGCAGCAGAAACTTGCAGCTGAGGCAAGGCCAGAATTAATAATCTGCGTGAGCAAACACACAGCTGCTGTTTGTGGAGAGAGATTCTATTAACGAACAGTGAATTCTCATAATTAGCTGAGCGGTTTCTGCAGCTGCCTGCCTGACCCCAGACTACACAAATTGTGGGTGGTGTTCAGCCTCTAAATCAATCTTACCTAATTACTATAAGCATGTTCCTCCAGTCCTAATGACTGGGGGGGTTGTAGGGGGGAATAGATATTTCCTTACCCATTCAAATGTTCCTCTTATTAGATTCTCCTTTGTGCCTAAATTTGTATTTTTTCTATTAGCATTTCTAAGGGTATACAGGTGTGGTTACAAATCAGAAGCACAGAAGTATAATTCATGTCCTACAACCATGTGCCAGTGTGTGTCTGCTTTGCAAACAGTAGCAAAATGTGTGCTTGTTGGAAGCATCTGCCTTGCTTCAATTCACAAAACATAATTTAAAACACACATGTCTGTCTGGATTCAAAGCCTTTTCTCTGCCCTACTTCCCCTCCCCCCCAAATTAATGTGACAAAAAATGGAAAATCATGAATGGTTGTGCCTTCGTCTGGTCTGAAGCAGAGTTACTACCGTCTTGTCACGTGGCGCCCCAGAAGACAAGCGCATTTGTCACTCGGGAAAGAAAGGGATGACTTTCCCTGACAGCCCGTTGCTCAGTGAGGGGCTTCGTCTTCCCAAGCCGGGGTGGAGCACGGAGCCCAAGGGCTCACCTGCGCGGCGGTGGGCAAACCTAGGGCACCTCCACCTCTGGCAGTGCATCAGGAGTGCAGCTGCTGCCGTGAGGTCCCGGCACGGCACCGTTCTGCAGGAGGAGAGGCCGGAGCCCACCCAGCATCCCGGTGGTGGAGTCACTCCTCGGCAGCTCTTATTTCTGGTGGGGGGGGAAGGTTAGTTAGTATTCCCAACTAAATTAGATATGTATGTTATGACCAATTCTCACTAAAAAATCAGTCTCCAGAACAAAATCCCTTACCCATCCCCATCCTTTGTCTGCTTATGTACCCTCGTAAGTAAAGGCTCCCTTTGTCAATTGTCTGACAATGCTTGACTTGCAACAGCTCCTCCCTGATGGTAAAATATACTGCTTCTTGGGAGTCCCAGGTCTTCAGCTTCTCCTTTGGTGTGCTTTTAAGGATTTGACTTGTTGTCTGTTTCTTCCATCAGAATTGGCAGCACCCAGAAGATCCATGTTCTGGGCTCCTTTTTTATTTTGGCTCAAAACTGGATCCAGAACAAGTCATTAAGGGCGTGAGAATGAGCTAGCTGAATCTGATTCAGTGTTGACCTAGGCAGTAATTGGATATGGTTAATGTGAAATCAGACGTTTGCTGTAATTTTGAGATTAATTAATTTAGGAATGAATGCACAGACAGCAGCTTTGAGTGAAGCTTTAAGAATGACTGGAAATATTAACTCTCAGGAGTTTCATGTAGACATCCAAATATTACAGAATTCCAGCTTTGCTAGAAGATGGCAACATCTCCCAAGTTATTTTATACATATTTAATATGATATCTTTGCTATGATTATAAATCTCAAGGGTTTGTTTGTTAATGACCAGATTTTCACTGCTGGTTAGTGACAACATTGTTGTCAAGGGCAAAACTCCAAAAAACAACATTATACCAATGCAGAATTCAGATTCATGGAAACCAGCAAGGAGGGACAAGAGGAAGGGACAGCTTGTAGGGCAACCAAATTATATAGAGATATAAGAACAATACATTTTTCACAGCACTACCACTTATGATCCTTAAATGTTTGTCAATCAACAAAATCTCAAATGGATTCATTACTCACATTGTTTATAAATTGCTTTATAAATTATTTTTCCTTATAAACTGTTAGAAACTCTGAGAACATCAAGTAATTTGAATTTGAGATTTAGATTTAAATTTTCACTTTCACAAGTGTATTTGTTTCTTTATTGATTGATTCCTGTTGGAACTGGCAGCCTGAATTTCAAATATTTCAATGTTAAGATCCAGAACATAACTGAAAATTAATTTGTCTGAAGCAATTAGAAGCTGTGGTGTATAATTTCATCTTCCCAAGTTCATGTCATGGCTAGTAAAACTTCTGAATGCTTCTACAAAGTGGAAGATGTAGGGCCATAATAACATCAAATCTATTTCACAGAAAGACGTATATTTCCAAGAATATTTCACAGAAAGATGTATATTTCCAAGAATATTTTCTAAGGAAGGAATGATTACAATAATTTCCTGTGACACATAATGTAAATAATTAAATCTATGTTACACTGTCAACATGTCTTCTCCAGATAAAGAGAATGAACTGAATTTTTATACATAGAATATTTATTGAAATCAATGTGAAAAAACCCACTTTTTGCCCAGTCAACTGCAACGCTTCACATTCTTCATATTCATAATAGGAAATTTCATATCATGTAACTTAGTGACTAGTTCTTTAGTGCCACTTGTACCAGGTAATGCTACACCAGAAATCCAAAATCAAATAACCCTGGGCCCTGAGTTAGCAGATTAACTACATAAAGACCAGTCTGTATCCCGCACACCAACAGCCCCGCTGGATTTGGCCCTCCAGGTCGTCTTACTCATATACAACAAGCCCCACTGACAATAATGCTCTTAGTCTTTCAAGCACAGTGTCATATACAAAATTTGGTTGTAATGGTTTATAGAGGTGTTTGGTGGTAGCTTCAGTAGGTAAACAATAAATGGGACATAATGCCTGTCTGTGTATGTTATCTGCTGCATGTTAGTAATACACAATAGAAGCTATTTCTGTCTGTTTAACATATAGGCTTCTTTTAATATTAACAATAAAACACTGCCTGAAATATGTTCTGAAGACGCACATCTGTTGCAATCTATTGCATATACAGAACGCAGTCTTCACAATAAATCTTTTAAAAAAAGAATATATTGGTCCAAATAAGCAAGTAAGAACCCAGGTTATTACTGGGAAAAGAACAATCTTTTTCCATTAAATTTGTATAATAAATATTTGCATTTCCTATGTCAGTCAAGAGAAAGTAATAATGTGTTTAGATCCTGTCTTATAACAGAAAACTAGGAATAAAACAGTCTTTCAGAACTCCCCCCAAAATTTTTTTTTGTGGACTAGGTACTGCGGGGCACTCTCATTGCAAAGCCTAGCCAGTAAGTAAGGATTTGTGGCAGCAATAAGGGACCTGTTCTGTACCTGCATTCAATAGACACCCTGAACATACAAAACAGAGTAGGTATGGATACAAATAAAAAAAAAAGAAAGACAACAAAAATCATCTGGCTAGGTATATGGCATTAACTAAAGCACCTGAAAATTATTCATCTCTTCCTACCTTTGCCAAGAGGGAATCTCTTACGCTGTTCACATAAAGTCTGGTCCAGCATCCCCTCAAATGATTGGCCATCTCTTCATCTAAGGCCCTCATGTTCACAGATATCAAGAGGTCTTGTTTTCTCTTAAGCTTTTAAAACTTTACCAGTACTTTTTTATTAATATAGTCATCTGAGAATGGCTGGAATTTGAGGGCAGAATTTCTGTTTTCAAGGAAGAAAACACAGAACAACAACAAAACAAACACCATCTCCCTTCTGAAGAGAGCTGGGGGAAGCAACAGCTGTGCACAAGGGCAGAGCAACATGAAACATGACTCCGTCCCCAGAAATAACAATTCCAGTTCACCAGACTAACCAGCTCAAGTCTTATAAAGCCATGGATGCTGCAGTCTTTATCATATTTTCTTTAAAGAATGGGAAAGATTTTCCAACTTTTTTTCCTTGATCAAAGCTGGCCTAGGATCCAGCTGTGTAAAGAAGGACGTTATGCCCAACTGTTGTAGATCAGCTGATGGCAGAAGCCCAGCAGAGATTCATGTTAAAGAGTTTTATCAGCTTTCAAGCCCTGTTGACAATTCAGTGATGGGGAATCTCTAATGATCCTGAGGATCCCCAGAGGAGTGAAGAGGCAGCTTTTACAGAGGGGTTGTGTGGGGAGATGAGACTTTTCAAAAAAGCTGAGGATAGACTGGAAGGGAGAAGAAAGAGCGAGGAAACCACAGATTACCATCACCATGTGGTTTAATACTAGGCAGCCATAAATGAGCAAAATGATTAACTTATGCCCCCTCGTCCATATTTCCACCTATCTGGGGAAAACGATTTTGACCCACACAAATTTATTACCCTGGAAACAATACTAAATGGGCCTATGAAGAAACATGGGTACAGATCCACAACCCTCTACAGCTTGGTTCACATCAAATTATCAGTCTCTTACTGTATCTATTTACAAAGTTGTACTTTTTCATCTATTCTGAGCAAAAGTATGGCCCCTCTACAAATATCCAATGCAATCAGTAGACCTTAAGAGAATCACCTAGGGAGACAGACCAGCGCTCCTCTCCTAAGGATATCAGTCTGAAAATCTGGGAAAAAAACCAAAAACAACAAACCTGCTTGATTTTTGGACAGTGGAATAATGCGCTGGCTACGAGTTATGCTTTATGTTATTCTCATCCTCTAAGGAAGCCAGAAGTGGTGGTCAGAATCCTAGGAGTTCCTTAGCAGGCAGACAAGGGCTCAGGTAGCAGCAGCTGCTCATTTTTCTGAACTGAACCTTACTACTCAACCAGAAGTGCACTATTGTGTGAAATGAACTTTGTTTTCTCAAAGGATGGTTTTCAATCAGAATATTTGAAAATCAAAGCTGAATTCTCTCGTGGCAATATCCACTTTAAGAATACACATATTTCATGCAAATTGTTTTAAACAGAGTGTTATGAATAATATTCTCACAGGGCATGCCAAAATCATTAGATTTTTGTATTGGGGGATATTTTCAACATTTTGCTTATCAAGTTACTTTACTTGTTAGTATGGTCATATTTTGTCTAATGTGTAACTGAAACAACACATGAATTCCACTTTCTCTTTTTCTAGATATCTCATTACAAATGTTTACTATTTAAAGTGTGCAATTATAGATGTTTCAAACAAAAAGAATTTATTAATTAATACTCAACTGTACATACATGAGATACTTTATCCATCCAACTGTGCCTGGATAACAAAGTTGCTACTGCCAGATGAACAGATAGCAGCAGGAAAATCTGTAATTTTGAATTCCTCATAGAGGATCGATCATGTCTTAAAGCACATCAAAGAGGCAAGGAATTCTCTGATGTTTTAATCACACTTTCCTCTGTCTTTGCCATAGAAACTCAGGAGATGGCAGGTTCGACCCCAAATCCTGAAGTTCTGAACCAGCTTTGGTATTTTCTGCTGTTTATTGCAGCTTCACTATTCCAGTGATATATTGCCTTTCTACAGGCAGCTCACCCCCTTCAAATTGTGTGTATGAATGAGTCTCCCAACAGTCAAACAGGCTAAAGAGAGCATATTTCAAAGCAGATATAGCTGCGCACATCTATACTCTTGTCCCTGTCTTTAACAGACAACTGAAATACGTTCAATTCAAACTGCGTGTGTAGTGGTACCATCTTTGGGTACACTTGAACCCTTAATAACCTGCCCCTAAATCTCCAGTATAGCAAAGTCTCAACACATACTTGACTCAAAAGGTAAAAGGACATATTTTTCTACAGGGTTCATATTTGTGCCCTTCGTTGGTCTGGGGCTTCAGTCCTCTAAAAGGCTGCATGTGTGACGCCCAGAGAATAAGATACGGACAGAGTGGGAGAGACACATTGTGGTGTTGGTGCACAGAGTCAGAAATGCACAGTGCCAAAGCAAGGTGTGGCTGGAAGGGACCTCAGAGCTTGTTCCCCACTCGCTCAGTGGTACTCTGTCCCACTGTACTGTGAGTACCATTATTTCCTTCAAACTGCCCCCAGCAAAAATAACACAAATCCTTTCAGCCTTTCCTCCTAAGTAATTTTTTTTCTAAGATTTTATAATTTTCTTCTAACTCCTACACCAAGATGTCTAAAATTGGCCACACTGCTCTGGCAAGGGGAACGGACAGATCACTTCATCTGTCTCCCCATATATATACTCTTAGCTGCGAAACTCAGTAAGACATGTTTGCTTTTTCTGCAGTACTTGGACATCGTTGACTCACATTCTGTTTGTAAGCCAGTGCCATCCCCAGAGCTTTCGTGCAGAACTACTGCAAGTCAGATGTTCCTGACAAAGCCACACCGACATTTTCCTGTACTTCTGTTTTGTCTGTAGTCTGTAAAACAAATCATTTGATTATTTGGTCTAGCGTTTGGTAAGAACTGAAGTTGAGATGATGGTTTACATATAACAACAGGCACCAGCTACTATTTTGACAATATCCCTCTTTCTAAAGCTACAAGCAGAGCTTATGTTTTTTCCTCTAGATTTTTAAGTATCCTAGTGTGAAGCCCATCAGACTCAGCTTATCTGAAAGCGTCTAATGAGTAGTCTCATCAACTCCAATGAGATGCATGTGCAAAGTTAAGCCTGTACTCAAGTGCTTTCCTGGATCAAGGCCAGAAAGCTCAGCACTTTACAGGACAAAGCTGCTTTAAGTTTTCATGATTGGCAGTGGAAATACAGGACTACCCAAAAAGGATGTGCCCACACCTTGCATGGCTCAGGCACAGTGTGAGAACATAAAGGTTATAGAGCAGTGCATTGTATTTCCCTAAGGGAAAATGTCAAGCTGTTTTCAGGTCAGGAGGAATGCCCAGACCCACTATGCTTAGAACAAAAAAGAAGCCTCTACATGACCTATTATCCCATAATTACTACTGATATAGCAGCCATACATCTACAGTGTGCAAAGACCCTGTTAATAAATGGAAGAAAACAAACTGGCATAACAGCACTTTTGTGCAATAATTTGGGCAAGAAGCAAGTAAAAGAATCATGTTTTTGAAACGGCTGTTCTTTGTGGGAAGTCCTTGGATTTCTGAACCACTTAATTCAAGACCCATGCTTGCTGCAAAGGTAACAGAATCCAAGTGTAAATTTTAATAATTGCAGCAGTGATTACTTTTGGTTCTTGGCAGTTTATTACTGACTGCACAATTCCAGAGGCTCTCGTTAAATGGTCCATGGAATGAATCAGGCATGGAATTAACCTATTTTGAGTTCCCTGAAGCTTATGTCCCATGAAGGAGTATTCACATACCTCTCCTGGGGCCAATCCTGAAAGCCCTTCCTCATACGAGTAATCCTTACCCACACCAGACTGCTCTTGGTTTCAGTGCCAGCATTCGTGCTAGCAGAGGCTGCGCTTCTGAGTAATCAGTTGCAGGACTGGGTGCGTGGTTTTCATGTTCCATTTGACAAAAGCAAATTACTTGCGGGCACAGTCCCAAGTCTACATGAAAAATTACACTTACTTGTTTAAAAAGAAACAACATTTCTGTTACATTCTTCCTTCCTTTCTAATTGCAAGCACATTTGTGCTCTGTCCTAACAGAGGCAAATGCCGGAGAGATGGGGAGCAGCGGTTGTGAATCATTATTAACTGCACAGCACTGTTCAGATGCCAGCTGTGATGATCCGTGGTCTGTCTGCTAGAATTCCCCAGGGAAAAAACATCTGGGAAAGGGTAAAGCTAAGCAGAGGGCTAATAACCATCAAGAATCACTTTCTCTTTTTTAAAGATTCCCTTTTCAAATGTTTTGCTTAAACAAAAAATCAAAGAGAAAATCCATTTCCCCCCCAACCCCCCTCCTTTGTTTCTTTCAGTCTAAAGCCAGCAAAGATGCAGAGTCCTGCAGTGTTTCAGCTCTCTTCCTTTCTGGCCAAAGTCAGTGACAGACTCGGGAGGTATTAGTGTACTGTCCCCTGGTGTTTTCTCAGTGTTGTCCACACCTTTATAGGCTGTTCACAGCATTGCTCACAGGCAGTGAGTGCTGGAAACTGCACAATGGGAACAGACACACTGTCTTCAGTACAAAGAGCTTCAGAGCTGAGCCAGTGTAACCAAAATCAAAAGAGATCTTAACACGCATGCTCTGAACAGGCTCCTCTGCATCGCTGTGAATAATCTGCATTTGTCGTCTCAACATTTTTAATGCATGACCCTTGGAAGCCAATCTTAACACTGTGACAGGAGTATTGTACAGTAATATTATCTCTATGAAGAATAAAGCCAGTGCTTTAAAGATAAGCTGGTTGGTTATTTTTTCCTTCTATACCTGTTTTGGTCAACACCTGATTAAGACCTGACAAAATTCTCAGATTTTTCTTATATGAATATTATAACTAAACCCTCCTCTCTTTCTGCCAGATAAGTGGATTAGCTAGAGTCAATGAAAGTTTTGAGTCATTTAAAGAAATCTGTAAAGTCTGTTCAGACAGTGGAGTCCTTCTCTTTCTTTTTCTTTCCTTTCCTTTTCCTTTCCTTTTTTCTTTTCTTATCTTCCTATGGTATATGGACAGGTGTGGAGTTAAAATAGAAACCAGCTGGTGTTATCCTAAACGGCTTCTCCTAATCCTTCAACAGTAACTGGTCTGGGACAGCAATGTCTCCAGTTTATCTTAATGGAAACATCATGTTGAGCCAGATACTTTAAAGATTTTTTTCTGGAAAATTACGACTCAAATGAGACTGGAAAATTTATTTTCATAATTTAGATTTAGATCTCCAAAAGGAAAAGATCAGGGGCTAATCTTTCAAGGCCTCTCTCCCATACTTAGTCCTTAGCCCTGAGTGTAGAAAATTATTACTCAAGACCTGCAGACCTGGTTATTTCACTTGGACATCGGAGGTGACATGAGGATTTTGAAGAACGTGACAACAAAGATGCTAAATTGGTGAAAGCCTTGCATAGGCAATACGAAGGTGAAGTCTTTGCCCCACTTTTGGGACATAAAATTCAATTACCTGCTGACATTGAAGACGTGGCATTGGCTGACTGCTGGTAAGCCCAGCAGAGAAGCTGCCACTTATCTTTCTGTATTAAACCTTATCAGGATTATTTTGGAGCACTTAATTTTTGTAAAGCTTTTAAAACACTTCAGGCATTTGAGGACTCACAGCATGTTAAGTGTAGAAAAAAAAGTCATGAAAGCAGAATACCAGGAATAGTGCAAGGGCCTCACTGCATAGAATTATACATGTCTTCCCAAAAGCATGAAACCAGAGCATAGGGACCTCTTGGTCGTTGCTCTGGATTCAGCAAAGGTACTTTTTAACCCCTTCAGAAACTTGCAAGGTTCATCCTGGCACTGGCTACATTTTCCTCCCTCAGACTCTAGACTGAAGGGCTGTCCCAGGCTCCATAGATTTTATTAACTGGAATTTATGCATATGCTCCTTCTTTCATGGACACGTAGATAGTCTTCATGTCATAAATAACTAGAAAGCAGGCGCAAAATCAATATGTGGGAAGCTGAGGCTTAAAATGTGGTATAATGTTTTAATGATCCCATGTAGGGCAATAAAGATCTCTGGCACTGAACAGGGGACAAGGTAACCAGAAACTTGGCTCCTCCAAAAGAGCAAGGTGCTCAAAACAACCAACACTGAAGCAGAAGACAATCAAAACCAGATTGAGATTCACTTAGATGCAGCAATAGATCTGTCAAGCCCAGTCATGCACACAGCC
Organism: Dryoscopus gambensis; assembly: GCA_013389985.1. NCBI lineage: Eukaryota > Metazoa > Chordata > Aves > Passeriformes > Malaconotidae > Dryoscopus > Dryoscopus gambensis. The sequence goes on from WEIT01025438.1 coordinate 24,711, forward strand.
AGTCCCCTAAACAAGCTCTGGGTATCATTTTTGTTGGAGTGCAGCCACCAGCTGCTCTGAGCCAACAGCGACCCCACTGCGAGGCTCCGCTGCTGACCTCCAATGCTTTAATTCCTCTGCGTGCATATTTTAACATTATTACAAAAGGTTTCATTTACAATTCACAGGCTGAGCAACAATGAGTACGTTTCATGGAGGTCAGCCTCAACCATTCCTCCTAGTGATGGAATTATAGTTTAAACAGCTGGAGCATGGTCCCAGGAGGGACACTGAGATATGGTTCCTTTACAGCAGAATAAATCCATCAGGCATATTTCATGTGTCTTATAACATTAATAGATATCAGGGTCTTTTAATATTTAATGAACTCACTTCGAGGTTGTTTACTAAAGAAGGAGCAATCAGAAAGGTGATCACAGTCTTTTGATCTCTAATGACAAGAGCAAAACCCAAATCTCAGCCAATGGGGTCAGCCTCCCTCTCTACCCATGCCCTCCTGCTGCCCCTGTGAGACCTATCAGAAGAAGCTAACTCATTCATAACCTGTTTCAGCTTCAGAATGTGCAAGGGCGTTTTTAGTTTTGTGGTTCAAAAGTTAATAATTTCCATGTTTCCCACAATTTAATAGAGATGCCAGAAACTGTCAAATAGCTTTCAGTTTAGTGATGGAGAAAACGGGAAAGGAAAGAGAACTTGCAGAGGCATAAAGCAAACAGTGTACTGCCAAGATGAGCCAGAATGAGCCTGGGTGTGCTAATGAAAGTTATGTCCATTAGCACAGAAAGATCACTGAATGTGAGCTTTGGCAGTGACTCTCTTTACTAATGGCCTTTGGTCTTAATATTGCCATCATATGTTTCCTTTTTAATTTTGCTATAATACCCAGTTTATTAGAGATTAGAGGATTTCAGCTGAATAGCAGCTTGATTTTCTTGCTTCCCTCTATTTCAGGTCCTTATTTTCAACATGCTTTATCCAATTTGTTTAGACTGGGAACTAGAAGGAATTGTTTATAGAGGAGGCATGTAGTGACATCTACCTCTTATTCAGAGGTTTCAGATACCTCTTCAGTGGTGGAGGATTTTTGCAAGCACTTAGGATTAATATTCTTTTTATCACACCAAGTGTGAAGTTACAGACCTTGGCAGGTGATAGATGTGCAACCTGCTTCTCTGCAGGATAGCCCTGACTATCACTGAATGTCCCTACTCCGTGAAGAGAAGCCTAAGAGATTTTGTTCCTGCAGAATAAGAAATGGAAACTGCAGCTCGGCTCACCACTGGGCTGCGGGGTAAGCATGCAAGTTTTCACATGCAGATTCATTTAAATCATTAAAAGGTCTTCTCTGGCCCCTAGGAATGGCCTATACTCACTTAAATGTACAAACTTATGATGTGAGTCATCTCAGTGACATCACTGGCCTTGGCCAAGGCAAATATGAAGAACCTCTCAGACCTGGTGTGCTTAGGAAAGCTATGGGAACAGCAAGTACCTCCTCATGAGATATCAGCAAGACCCATGTCTCCGTGTGATCACCAGTGTGCAGTGAACTTGAATTCAAACTGAAAAGATGCAGAGACAGGGCATTGGTAGGATAAGTGGAAGCAGAAATCCTATTGTATGAGTGGAAACAAGTTGCTTCCCCTTTCTTACAATATAAAAAATCAAAAAGTTCAGGGGAACAGGACCACTTTCTGCACTCTTGGAGGTGGGAGAAGGGCAGGCAGGATGTAGAAAAAATGGATTCTGCTATAAGATGCTGTTGAACGCTGAATAGAGAGCCCATGTATAATTAGATTTGGAAATTAAAAGAAGATTAGAGGTTAAAAGCGTGTAAAGGAGTGAGGATCTGCAATAAGAAGTAGTAAGAGTGAAATCATAGCTTGCTTTCAGATGGACATTGATACGTTTACATCACTTACATGATTAATTGTATCATTGCCTGTAGTGCAAGTTTGGATTTCATAGCCTTAGAGATGTCTTTCAGTCTTATCCTTGTGAACAAATGTAGATTTGGGAGCTGTGTCCATGTTCCCTTCATCTTGCCTCCCTTCACTCAAAATCTTTATTAATAACTACTTCTGAGTTACAAACAAGTTAGCCCAGGGTGGCAGACTTCATTCATAATTTTTTTACTTCACTTGTCAGTGTTCATCAGAACAGGTTGCATCTCTGGGTGAAAAACTTTTAGTGGATAACCCAGGGTTACCAGTTTAGAAGAATGAGTTGCTGTGAAACTTGGTCAACTATACAGAGAAACACATTGCATGTGAAATCCATTAGTATTGTTCACTTGCAGGTTTTGCCTTTTTTTTTTCCCCTCTTACTGTTTAGTTTTCAGATTTTCTGTTCCTTAAAAAGTGGAGAAGTAAGCAGATGGTGGATTTCCTGAGAGCCAGGGATGCTCTACTGATGAAGTGCTGTCATTCTTAGTGAGAAAATCACCACCAGCCTTCACCTTTTAAAAGAAATCATTTTCAGGTAGAAGCACATTCAAAATAATTTCAATCAAAGCACTAAACCAGAAGCAGATGTTCAAATATGACTTAGGAAATATTTAACTACTTTGGCAATGAATACACAGATTGTTTTTAACAGACACTAGGTACCTCTCCACTCCTGTCCTCTTTTCCTTTTGCCTGTTAATGACAAATGGTTAAATAAAAGGCTCAGCTGCAGTTTCATTAAATGACAAATACAAAGAACAGGTAAAAATACTTGTTTAGTGGAGGAAAGGATTTAGATTTCCAACAGGAACTCATGTCAGATGCTGATATTTGAGATGTGCCTGCAAAGGAGCTTCCATTGAAACATCTTATTGCACAGCAAATTAATGGCAAGAAGAAAATCAAGTTGTTCCTTTTTCTTTCTCATCCTTCTTCTTTTGTTTTCTTCAAAACTTTCTAATTAGAAGGATTTAGAAATAAAATAAAATTTAAAAAAAAAAAAAGAAAAAAGAAAAATCCTGAAGGATAAAGGACCAGAGATCTCTCTTTGGAAACTGAATCTGCTCTGGAACAAAAATTGAAAGGAATAAAAACTGAAACTAATTTCCAGATGGAATAAATTTGTTCCAGGGTTTCTTGAGATTTTGGCCAACATATTGCACAGCTGAAGCTGAACTGGCTAATTTTACCAAGGGAAAATGTCTCAACAGGGACACACTTCCCTTGAGACTCTGTCTGCTGCTTGTGCAGTTCTGTTTAGACTCAGCTGTTTCTCCGTGTCTCCAAAGGCAGGGCACACATCTCACCCAGACTGTCACGGGCACCCTCTTGGGGTTACAGCCTGGCAAGTCTCGACTTCCCTGCCTCACTTCAGGCTCACCTAAACAGTCCCTGAACCCTGTCAGCCTCCAAAGCTGGGCAGCCTGGCAAGTTTTATCTGATTGGAGCAGGGTAGGTCTGGTTTATTTATTGTTTAATTAAGTGTAATATCCTTGACAAGGTGCCTTATTGACATTGCAGCAAATTAAAGACCTTATTATGCGACAAACACTGTCATCACTCAAGCAAAACTTAGTTCAGAGGGGAATTTTGCTGGAGAAAGGACCACAGTGTCTGAACTCACTGTTTATCTGAATACCTCCATGGCAGCATATGGAAAAATATTCTAGGGTGAAAATATGAGATTTGTCTCCACATTTTACCTGTTGCCCCTCTGCTGAGATTGCCAACACTGACTGTCCCTATGACACAGACACTTCTCCAAAAGAAAAATCCCTTCTTTGTCTCAAGATGAGGTGTTTGAACATTGCTGCATCTGCATTTGAACTTGTGATATGTAAGATGGGGGGGGAAGGTTCTGGTTATCCAGTCAATGCAGAGTACTTATTTTTAAAAGAAAAAGCCCTCGTTATAGTACAGCAATATTTCCATGCCATAGAATTACAGGTCTTTCTCCTTTCCAAGAAAAGAAGGGGAAAAGGCCTTCTTAAAGCTTTTAAAAACAATAAAAACTGTTTGTTTAATAAGCGCTCTTTTGCAAGCTTGCCAACAGCACAAACCATATTATCCAGAACAGTCATCTGTTTAGGATTTCCAATGTTAAATAAAACCTCAACCAAGCACAAATGTGAGAATAGGCTGGAAACACTGCACTCACTGGCAGCTTATTCTCCAGCACACAGGGCTGGAGCTCAAGGATAGTTTACTGTATAATCTGGAATGCCTCTGTCAACCATCACTAGCATTCAGTTCCTGCCTACATGTGTGATCCATGATTTGTTTTACGTGGTATATTGAAAATTAAGGGGAAATATACCTGTTTCTAGACAAAGCATCTACCTATGCTTTTCACAATCACTGTACCCCAGGTTTTGAGGTTTTGGCTAATACAAGGTGGTCCTAGGGAAGATATGTGCTAGGCAGTGAGCACAGGTTCCCTAACTGCCCACTGGCCTGCAGAATCACAAGTGAATTTACAAAGGGTTGGCCTATGCTGAAGAAAGGTGTGAGAGTGACAGGCTGTATCTTGGGAATCTTGCATTTTCTACAGCTCTAGGTAATTTATAGAGCAATCTATCTCTGTGGATAACATTCTTCTTGGCTCAGAGTAGGTGCTTCTCATGCCACTCTAGAGTATGGCCAGTTAGAGCTGAGACTGACTATCAGTGAGCATCTCCTGCTATTTCTGGTTTTCCATATTTTTGAAAGTCAGCTAACAGCTGCCTTTTAAATATCTTTATCATTGCCCAGTGGAGATTATTTTAATTTATCCCCTGCATAGTAATGAAAACCAGAGGTGATACTCTTTATAACTTGATGAACTAGCCCTCCCTCACACTGTAGTCATATCACCGTGGCAGAGCAGCCCTCCCAGAGCACAGAAGGGCTCTCATTCCACCACGCTGGCGTGCCTACTCATGCATTATTTCTTGCTGGGGTAGAATGAGTTTTTCTGTCTCCTGAGACCCTCTTGCTTTTGCTAGCCCTACCTGAAGACTCCACAGAGCAGCTCCTGGGGAGAGGCATACCAGTCAGCTGAGCAGAAACACTATGTGCTCTCCTCCTTCTCCTCACATGCCAAGAGATACTGAACAGGAAGGATTCTGCCTCTGACAGCATCTGATAGCCCTGATCAACAGCTATTGTTTTAAAAAAATATACTAATGAAATTATAGTTTTCTTGTAACAATGCTGTCTCCTCAAACGAGAATCTACAGAATAAGATCCCATCTGCAGCCCCCTTTCCTCTTGTAAAACAAAGCAAGAAGGGAGCTTTGGATGCTTTGTTAGAGGACCAAATATCACACCACACTGGAATAAGCTGCAATAGCTATGGAGTTTATTCACCCACAAAAGCCATTATTTTCCAAACAGAATGGCACATGTAAGGGCAATATACATGTCACTAGGAAGCAAGAAGTTTGTTTACCTTGCTGAATATAGAATTGTTTCCAGTTTAATGGGTTTGTGTTAAAATGTTACCCACAATATATTTTTTTTATTTTCTCCCATCAACCACATTACAGACTGATTTTTTTTCCACTAGTGAGGGCAAAGGTGATGCAATGATCCACAGTTTTCCCTCAAATATGCTATCCATATTTTATTAACCAAGTAAATAATTTGAACACGTTCACTAACACACATGCCTCCTCTTATACACATGCCACACATTCCTGCCAGTGCAGCCTACCTAGATGTAATGAGATGCTCTTCTCTGGATCTTTTTGCCCAATCAGACTGTAATTAAGCCTATGAAGATGCAGGTAAATGTGCAAGATGCCTGTTTAATTAAAAACGAAAATGAGGGTTTAAGTATCAATTTGTGTTCTATTCAATTACCTGCAAGATTCGTAAAGCAACTTTACCTTTCAGTACCTTTGAATTTAAAAAAAAAAAAAAAGAAAAAAGAAAAAAAGCAAAGCAGCACAAAATTGAAAGTAAGTCACCCTAAATTCATACTTCCATATGCTATGGGTACTTCTACACGCAGGAGAAACAGAAAATCCCATGAAAAAAAGTGTTTGCATCAAATCAGGGAGGGAAAAAACCTAACCAAAACAAAACACATTGCTGTCAGAACACAGCAGACTGAGTCAATGTATAGCTTGCATATGGAAACAATGACATGATTGTTTACTCACTGGTTTAATGATATTCACTTTCTCCTAATGGCAATGTTGAAAATGTGAATGCCAGATGTTAAGCCTACAGCACAGAAGCGATGAACACTGTAAAGTCTATAGAAAGGAATTTATCCTGACATCAAAATATAGTGTAACTCTTCAGTTTATTAATGCTGTAGTAGGTTTTTTTAAAATTTATAAAAAGAAATAGTTTCATGTTTGCAGTTTAAATTTCCATATTTTATAACAGTTCAGCAACAAATTTACATATTTCCTGGAATCTGCAGATATAAAAGCGGTAAAACACTCCAGGCATTATTAGATAGTAGATTATAACCCATTACTATTGTTTCAATTAGCAATGTAAAAGTGACCTGCAGTGTTCAGATGACCCACTAATGGATTTAAATGCTTTCAAATATTAATGCAGGTTTTCTAAAGATGAATCCCAAACCCATTATTCCTGGAA
>WEIT01025438.1:36636-64722 GCA_013389985.1 Dryoscopus gambensis
GGTGGAAGCCGGTGTGGGGGGGCCTTAGGCAGGTACCTTTGTACCTGATTGTGCCTGGTTCTGGACTTTACTGGTTACCACCAGCAGTAGAGATTATGAACATCCAGTCCTCTCCACCCTGGATAGAAAATCGGGAGGGAAGAGGATGTTGTCTCCTCTGGCTCTGCACACAGATGAGATGTCTCCCAACCCGCTTTCTTTGGTGGTGCTTTTAGCAGAGGGAGATGTGAACACCAAAACCCTGGGCAGGTTCATTCACTCCTGCTTTGTAGATGCTGAGGTCCCTGTTCAGACTTCGTGCAACTTCATCTCATTCAAGTCTCCAACACTGAATTTCACAAAGTTGAAAAGTTGGTCTAATTATAAGAATTTAATACTGACCATATTTCTTGTCTCTTTTGTTTGGTTTTTTTTGGGGGGAGGAGGGGTGTTTAGATTTGTTTAGCAGTAGACATGGTTTCTGATATTCCTTCACAAAATCCTGTATTTCCTACTCATTGTTTTAAAAAGAGAATTTTACTACGGTGAGACAACAGAATTTGGTCCCTTTTAGATATGCATGTGCTGTGATTACAAGCATTCAAGATTACATTACATGAACAGAAAAACAAATATCCTGTGTAAAAGCTATTCTGTAAAAGCTATATAGTCTAATTAGAAAGACAGAAACAAAAATCATTATGGCAATAAAGAATTAGAACACAGTAAAGAATATAGATTTTAGAAATTTATTGTAGGCTACCAGCATCAGGTATGGATGTGAGGAAGCTGTGAGGAAGTAATTTGGAGAAATATTTACTTACCAATACGTTAAGTGTAACTGTTTAAGGCAAAGAATATCCTTTAGAATTCTGTATTTTTAATAAAAAATAAAGAGAAGTCTATTGTTTGGACAGAGGACATAGGGAATTTTACAAATTAGGAAGCTCAGATAGCAGTTACATGTCCAAGATTTATTATTAATTTGGAAAAAATGTAACTGAATTTAGAAGAAATTATGGGAAAAAAGGAAAGGTACAGGATAAAAGCTTTTTTTATACGAAGATTAAAAAAAAACTGAAATGGCATTTTATGCAAAGCTTGAAGTGAATTCAGATCCTTTGTTATGGTTCATGTATTTTCAGCTTCCCACATTTAATCATAACAGGCTCCTTGTGGTTTAATTATGATCAGAGTTCTGAAGATGATTCAACCACTTGCACTGAGAATTTGACTTGCATTGATCAGAAAAAAAAATATCTCCAAGTCTTAATTAACCATTTAACTGAAAAACATTCCTTTCCTGAGACACTGCTTTATGCTGTGATAAACTAAAGATGTGTAATCTCTGAATCATAACCTGGGAAATACATATAATAGCTGCTTACAGGCTGTAAATAAGATTGTAATTAAATATGTTGGTATGAATTTAACCCCTTTGTACACAAGATTTTACATGGGTTTCATTTGAGACTGAACCAGATTTGGGGAAGAAGTAGTGAACACATGCTGTATATGTTTAGTAGACCTCAGATGTCGATATTTGCTATAGGGCAGTAATCCCTGTGAAAATAAGTGTGGGTTTTTCACAAGGGCTTGTGGTGCACTGAATTCTGTGGGTCTGGAGGGAGGTAGTTGCTGAATTCTTGTGAAAATCCCATTCCCCGTTCATGAAATGTCTTGACTACAGCATCTGTGGGAATGCAAACCCTCTAAGTATTCTAATTTGCTCTCAATATTTCAGCCGAAAATGAAGAAAGTCTTTTAGCTGGGACATATTTCAGTTATAAGAACAGATCCTAAGACTGCTTAGACTACCAGCTCAGTGACCAGCTTTAGCGACTTGACAGAAACAAGTGCAGCTAAATTTTGCCCTTGACAGGAAAAGAAAAAGCTTTTTTCCCCCCCACTTATGTAAAATAATAAAGAAAGAGTCAAGATGACTGAATCTTTTTCTAAGATCATCACTTGCATTGAAAAACCTATCAAACAGATTACTTGAAAGATAAGGGTCTATATATGTATAAAACCCGACCAACAAAAAATGCATACAACTCTTCCATTTGACAATTAAATTCTAGTTCACTTGATAATTTCAGAATTAAATCAGACTAGATTAGGAGATAATAAAACCATACCTGTTTACACACATGAGGAAATTCAGGAAATAAAAGTAAGTCATTTACATAAACATTGGATGAACTCACACATGCATTGACCCAAACTTCACATTAAATAGAACTGTAGATAGATGCACAGTAGAGAAGTATAAAACTGAAAAATATTCTTATTTGTATGCTATTAGAAAGAAGTTTTAACAAAGATTGCCACTTCTGCCAGTCCCTAAACCTTAACAATACTGGACAAGCATTCCTGTCTATGCTAAGATCTGTTCTTTGTTAACCTTTAATTTCTTCAATTTTCAGTCTTGTTAGAGATTGCCCAACAGAACTAATCCAGAGCATTTTGTACTCAGAAGTAGCTGCTGGACATCATCACAAATTCCCACCTCTGTGGAACTCTCAAGGTGTCAAGTTGTAATGACTTAATCAAGTGCAGATCTTGAAATCCCAAAAAATCATGCATGCCTTTGAAAGAAGGCTTAGATGCATTTATGAAGGAAATGCAAAATTGACACAATTCCAGAAAATATTTTTTTAACTTAAAAATGAAATTAAAGTCAACTGAAAATTTACATTGAAATTAGTGTGCAGCAACCTTGTTTGAGACGAGATTAAACTGCTGCAATGCTGAAATTTGTTGTTGATAAGGAAGCTTAAATGTATTACACTATGCTGTATTTTGCCTCCCTTTCACTCAGAAAGTGTATTCATTATAATAAATTCACACTTTACTATGTAAAATTCATTCGTATAGCCAGAAGCTTATAAAAAGAATATAGACTAAAGAGCAAGTTGCATAATGAGATCTAATCTATGTAAAATAAGTCCCAGAAGAAATGTCCTTTACTTTGATCATATCCCTTGAAACAAGATCCCCTGCTGGAAACTACAATAAAATGAGAGCTTGGGAAACTCGCCTGGCAAGCAAGTTAGGTTTTTAAAAACAAAAGCTCGCCAAGCCCACCGACCTCATGATCCCAGATAAAATATAATTAAGGCTAATAAAATCTTTCAGACTCCCTGAGGCTTAATGGGAGAATAAAGATTTTTTGGGGCTCACTGTAGGAATCCTGAGCTCTCCTCTCTTCCTCTGTGCAACCAAAAACCTCAGCTTGCTGCCACATGCAGGAAAAGACCCAAAGTCCATCCGGAGGCAGCTGGCCACGTGGAGATCTCTCCTCAGCACACACACACGTGCACAGATACAGACACGCACACACAGATATCCCATCAGAGGACTTAGCAGCCCTTCTGGGTTACAGACTGTTTTAGTGCTGGCTGGTGCCTCTGATGCACTAGGACAATTTCCGAGTTTTCTTTGCGGCCAGCATGGTGGGCAAATCACCACCACTGGGAGATTATAATGTTAAATTTATTTTTTTAAGTGCTTTGCTCTTGCAGGATGAAAGGTGTTATGCAAATATAAAATGTCCTTATCATGAGCTGAGAACTTAGAAGGACACATTGCAGTGGTCATCAGTGTAAATTGCCAGCAAATAGCACCCTGTGCCTGAAGGGGAAATGCAAAGAAAATCAGTCATTTCTTAAGCAACTGTATTTCCTTTATATTGTACTTCAGTCCTTAATACTAAGAATCTTTAGTCGTGAAACAAGGTATATAAATTGTTTCTTATCAGGGAAACACTAACATCTTAAAAAAGAAATTAAATCATTAATGTAGAAATGTATTATTTTCTTCCTGATGTGGCAGGCAGCCTAAGAGTGTTATTATAGAAACACACTACTTGAGCACCCTCAGTGCACCCTCCAAGGTAATCACAGATGCTGGATGTGCAGCAAGACAAGGGGTTGAAGATGGGGGGCTCTACACCTCAGAAGTAAAGGTGTTGGAAACAAAGGAATCTCTTTCCTGCGCATAGAGAAGAACGCAATCAATTTATTTTGTTTTCTGTAGGAATGGTGAGCTGAATAATTTTCCAATCACCTGTCTGCTGTGCAATGCACCCAGGACAGACCAGAGGGGAGTGATTTGTCCCGCTGTCCTGGTTAGGCTGAACCAGTAAAATTTCCTGCTGTTTTCTCACAGTGGTGCCCCAGCGTGCTTGGATAAATCATATTCAGAAGCTGAGCTTGCCAGCAGTTTTATTCTGCCCCTCTTCTTTCTCTGACCATCAGGAGCTCTGTGTGGGGTGAAGGTGTTTTCCAGTGAGTTAGCCATTGCCCAAGCTCGCAGTGTTGCCTGAGCTTTCTGGTGTGCCAGTGAGCTGGTGCAGGGGCTGCCTAAAATGTGCCACTGCTCCCAGCCCTGAGGACATCAGGTGTGACAACCAGCTTCTGGGGCCAACTGGAGTCAGGTAGCGCAGAAGCTGGGGAAGGCACCTTGTCTTGGCCCACAAAACTTTCATAATTAATACTGCTTGCCCCTTGCTTTAGTCCATTTTGTGGCAGCTGCTCTCTAGTCAGTTGCTGATCACCCACAGAAACAGCCTATGGTGTTGTAAGCGGACTGGCAGCACCTCCTGTGTCCTGCTGGGATCAGCACTGGAGTATGTGGTGCGGGGGTGAGAGAAACCCACTGGCCCCACCCTTCCCCAGGATTACTTCCCACCACTTCCCACAGTCCCAAAGGTGCCTGCATTTTATTACAACCTTTCAATAAGCCAGTCTGCCCCCATCTTTTCCCTGCCCTTTCCCTTATCCCCTTAGTGCAGAGGAGCAGGGTAGCCGCAAAGGAACAGAGAAAAGGTCTTTGCTGTCTCTCTGTCACCAGTACACGTGGGCAACATGCTCCGTCCATTTGTGCTGAGGTGATGAATAGTGATAATTGTTTCGGTATTTCTCTAATAGTTCTTTTCCCCATTTGGCTTCATTTCATATATACACTAACCAGTTTACAAATATTACTATCAAGGTTGAGTTATGAAAAATTTGTCTAATGTATGACTTGCTTTAAAGACTGTTAGAAGAATCACTTTGGCATAATAAAACCTTGGGAATACACAAGTGATCTTAAGAAATATAGTATGACTGCTGTGTGGTTTCCCATTGCCTTTGTAGTTTCTGAGACACTATAACATTATTTAATTAGCTAAAATTTCCTCTCTCTTGAGGATGGAAACTCAATGAAATGTCAACAATGCTGTCAGTCTGCTTCGGGCTAAATTCATTACACAAAGGCTCGCGATAAAAATAGTCCAAGACAGATTATTTTGTTGCAAAACATAGGCTCACACAACTTATGCCTCAGAAAACAGATGTGGAATCCACACAAGTGCTGCATTTTGGGGGTTAATGGGACTGTTAAGTTCTACCAGGCAATTACAGATGTCATGTGCTTTCACTGTTCTATATTCGACCAGTAAAAAGAAAAAGACTAAATCCTGTCAATGATTTCTCAGAGACTGATGAGGGATATTTTTACATTGGTCAAAGGCTGATATGAAATCTATATCTTTGCTTTAAATATTCACCTTTTCCCATCACTGAGAGAGTGAGCAGAGATTGCATTTTAAGTAAAACCTGACAAGGAGCAAAGAAAAAAATTGTTTCATTTAATCTGAATTATAATTGATATTTCAGAATACATGTGCTCATTACTAAGCATAATAAAATTTGGCATTTTCTATTGTCAGAGGATTTATAAAGGCTAAATTTCTTGATTTATTTAAATAGACAGATAGGAAAGAGCAAACTACAAAAACAAGTGCTATATACTGAAGGCATGTGAATTACCTCCTTCCCAAGGATAATGCAAATTAGAAGTATGTAAAGCTTTGTCTGCACCTGGGATCTTTAATGAGGATAAAGAAAAATCAGACGGAGATTCTCCTGGGAAAAGAGAGGATCGTTATTTGAATAACCTGCAGTGAATTCTAATCAATGCAACGTGACTTTGAAAATGAATATGGTTTTTCAACCCGCTGTACATGAGCCATAATATTAATCATAACTTCATGGTACAGTAAAGCCCATGACAAATGGTTATTCAGTGGACTAACAAAAAGACCATTCATAGTGGGAGGAAGGTAAGGGCATATATAGAGTAATTTATTTTTGTTTTGTTTGCGAAAGCATCTGTCTAACTATATACATATACCTATGCATATATGTGAACATATGTATGTGTGCACACACGTGTACCCTCATGTGTGTGCCCCCAGTTTAACGTGTAAGTATGAAACAGGTTCATTTTCCTTCAGGAGTAACATGAACAAGCATTGTCTGATCTTGTTATTCTTTGAAGAGTATTATTTAGTATTACACTAGTTAACAAAGCTTGAGATAATTTTTTGAAACAGGGTTTTCTGGATGTACTACTCATGTATCTTCCAGTGTTTGAAGCCTCTACTGTGCCTCTAAAAGGCTGGAGGTAATTTGTGTCTTCTTTCCACTACTAAGCTTTGTTCATACGCCTGTATTTGTAGGAAGGGTTTAACATAAAGTGTGGTTCACTGGTTGCAACGTAGAAACACCATGCTCATTTATTTACCTACAGCACGGAACAGAACTTTTGTGTATTTTTTTCCATTTCAAGAATTAAAATCAATAAACTTTTTGACATTTTCACTATTAACATGCTTATATCAGCAAAATAAGCTGTGTCAAAAATCAGACTTTCAAAGAAACACCTCTGAGGGAAATCAGAGGTGTTTTGCAATGTATTTTAAAGGCTGAGTGCATATTTTAGCCAGAGGGTTATTTTTGTGGGATACAGTGAATTAAATATATTTTGTTTTGTTGATGTGATGTGGTTAGGATGTTCATATATAAGCAGTAAAATGTGGCAAGCTGTGCTATAAAATGCTATGCACTGATATGTGTGATGAGACTCTTTTTCTTCCCCACTGTATCTATCTCCCACTTGCAAGTGGCATTTGTCACCTTTGCCTGTGGGTGGATGCTCACTCGCGTTCTGGCCAGGCAGGGAGCTGGGGTGACCCAGCCAGCACCACAGAGGGGTTGGGGTTGTGTGGAGATGGTGACCGTATCTGTACAACACGTGTGTGACCACATTAATAGATTCACATATACACTAAAATACAGCTGCTGCCTGCAGCAGCCCTCAGGCAAAAGCTCAAGAAGAGCGCAAGGGCCTTGAAGGTTAAGCTCAAGATCTGTCAATCTGGGGTAAGAAGCAGACTGTAGAGCTAAAGGCCTTCAACTTGCAACACCTTACCACCCAACCATGGACACTCAGACTGATAGCACACACCTATCATGTATCAGTGGTCTGGGGGAAGAGAGGCTGTCTTTCCTATACCTAAAAATTCAGTAGCACAAAAAAATTAATAAGAGCAGATCTACAAAAGAGAGAGTCAGTGTGGCTACCTACCTGAGCACGTGCTCAGAATGCAAAAAATCCCTGGATGGAAGTACTGTGGGATACCTAGTAGATGCAGCATCATATAAGTTTATCTTTGCACTACTATTTCTTTCGTAAAATCATGTTTAAAAAGACCCCAAAACAAACAAGGAGGCACAAGTTAACTTGGATCTGTTGAAGGGAAGTGGTGGTTGCAGAGCAGCTCACTATGGCTGGCTTTCCAAAGCAAAGGGTAAGGAGTGATTTGATCAGAGTGTGTAAACTTCTTTTTGGGCAGGAAGAACAAGGGTGTTTAACTTAAGAATTGTCTAGAAAAGAGTTGAAATTTCACTACTTCAAATTTTGAAAAGAAAACTGGATAGCATTTTAGAGAAGATGCCAGGGTTCCTTTGAACTGTGTGGGTGTGATGTAAGAAATGTTTGGTGAAATTTTATATTCTATGTTAATGAAGTAGTCAAAACTGTGCACAGGTTCTTTTAGGACGGTTTCTGCCTTTGTCCGTTAATACTGGCCAGTTTGATGCATATTCTCTTTTACGATACCATGGTGTTCCCATAGATTGAGTCTTTCCTGAAGATTTCTGAGGAAGGATGATGAAACATAAGAATAGTTCATTCTGTGGTTGCAGAGAGGTACCCTCTCCCAGTACTTCTCTTGACATTATCTTTGGTCTATTCTGGTTTCAACCTGAAGCTCAGCTGTTATGGCTTGCTGCAGCATCTGGGAAGACACGGTCTCAGTGTTGCTGTGCTTTATTTTACAAGGTTCCTGATTTAGTTGCATTTCGTGCTGTGAACTTAAAATGTTGGGTTTCTGATGCTTATTTTTTCTTATGTAAGACTGTCTATGAGAAGAGAATAAATAGCTGAAGTGGTGGAATAAGCTGCTCTCACACTCCTCATGAAGCAGCTTGAAGCAGCAATAAGTCAGACTGTCTTCTTGCTATGGACATAGTCCTCAGCCACTGCTAAGCTAGCTTGATCTGAAACCTGAAATTGCTAGGACTAAAAATGCACTGCTGGGGTGTCGGATCCGGGCTCCCACACTGGAGCTCAAACTGACTGTCCCATTTTCATATTCCCTGTCATGGGAAGAAAAGTTTGGGTATAATATCTATGCTAACTATAATAACTATACTAACTAATGCCATTAAAAAGACTAAGATGATTAAACTATGATGCTCACAAACTTGGATCTATTTAAGCCTATGTAACTGAAACGTTGATCTAAATTTTTTTGTTTTTAACTATGCCAGATCTTTGGATGCTTATGGTACACATAAAAACATCTGATCTTTGGTTATATGTGTCTTCAAATATGTAACTATATAACTGAAATTATCTTGTTTCTTACTGTTAGTTTTACTTAAACCATTATGGAAAATTTCATTGGGAATTAGGCTTGGGTTCTTGAAAGCTAACGGATATTTAAAAGAAAGAATAGTAAGAGTTGTGCATATCTATCAATCTATATAGTCTTAATTTGTGCTAGTGGATTTATCTTCAATAAACTAAAGAGTTTGCTGCAAGAAGTTTATTTTCAAAGCAGTTTTAAATGCATCTGTTTAGGAGTGATCCCAGGAAGTGCTTCCTGTGTATCTGTTCATGTCCATCTTAAAAGCAAGAATCAGCACTGAATGAAAATTCATTCAACAAAGAATAAAAATTTGAGCCCAGTGAAGTGATAGATAGTTCAGACACTGAATTTAGTGGAGATAGCATCACCCATGAGTTTTGGTTGCATTTTCACACTATTTGAATGTCTTAGGAGATGCTGAAGTTACATAAAGAGAAGGAGTGCAACCACTCCCAAATTAACAGAGGGAGCAGAGAGGAAAGTTCACATCCATCCACCAGAGGAGAGAGATATACTTTGAATTTCTTCTTTTGCTCCTGTTTCATAGTGATTTAAAATGCATAAATATTTTTAAAATTCCTTGAACAGATGTAGTTATAGATTCACAGAATAACAGAATCACAGGATTGTTGAATTTATAAGGGACCTCTGGAGGTCACCTAGTCCAGCCCTTAAGCAGGATACCTAGACCCAGTTGCCCAAAACCATGTATTCAGCCTCTACTGGATTCACCAGTATTCAGCCTAGTTAGCAACCACCCTTGGGTCAGAGGGAAACAAATCCTGAACAGCTTTAGAATGCAGAGGTGACCTAGTGCCTTTTCTCCTATCCACTCCACATTCTAACTTTGTTGTTTCCTTTAACTCATTTCAGATGCTCTTCCTTTCACCATTGCAACAGATCTGCAGATTCTGTTTCTGGCACTCAGATCTGGTACCAGAAAACCAGAACATCAGTACAGTGGTAATAGTAGCCAAAGTCCTATTTAGCCCTGATCAAACGTCAGCCCTGCAAAGGTTCTCTGGTATTGCTTTTAACTTCATCCATTGTTAGATGCCACGGTGTGTGTGAGTGCTCCAAAAAACTTGCATAAAAGTGGAAGAAAATTGTGTTACCTATTTTTTTTGATTCTCCACCATGAAACACTGTTTGTTTAGGCACAGAAACAAACATAGAAATGATTATGGGGATGGGATATCACATGTAAGTAGGCTGATAGTCTATATCCTGGTAAAATGAGAATACCAAGGGTGTCCCCAGTTCTTCCTTCTATTAAAAGAAGGCCTCTCCTAAACATTGTTCAGATAGCTTGATAATTGCAGCATGAAATGGAAAACAAGCTGCCATTGATAAGAGATATGATCCTGTTCCTGTTAATGACAGAATACTGGCAGGATCAGACCCAAAAGAAACAGTAATACAAAGATTGTATGTCTGATTTCAGTCACATAGAAGGATTATTGATTTATCCAAGGGTTACTGAAATGAAGATCTGGCTTGTGGTTCAGGTGAGGATGGGAGGAAAGTGATTACTGCTTTATTACAGGCCTTCCCTGTAGGTATGGGGTGTGGAAATAATCAGGGCTGATCTTACAGGGAGTGCAGCAGATGCACAGCATCTGGTCTCTGGTCTCCAAGGCTACATCTATACAAGTAAACTAAACAGGCTTAGGACATGTTTAAGCACTGCTCCACGAGATCTATACTGTTTAACCCTTCCCCCTGTCTCTGGAGTTTTGGCTCTTGCCAAACAGCACTATGTAGGTGCACAGGTCAGCAACTGCTCCCCAAACACAGTGGGGACAAATTCCCTTTGTTCTAGGGGAGAAGAGGGTGAGACAGGAGCAGTGTGAGCTGAGCTGAGCAGTACAGGGCTCAAGGTCAAAGGATGAGCCATCATTCATTCCATTTATTTCAGCAGACACAGGCAGAAAGAGTGTCCTGACCGCTATTTTCTGACCATGCTCAAGGCATCTCTTCACTTTCTCACTTTGTATTGAAACAAAACACATAACCAAAGTATTTTTCCCAAAGAAAGAAACACATACTTAAACAATTTCCCACTGTCCTTCTAATTATATGAATGAAGACCAATTTTCATCCCAGCTCTGATCTCTACACATATGAGAAAACTCTTGTCTACAGCTTAAGTCCTATAGCCACACAGCAAATTCATGGAATCTGGTCTTTAGCCAGCTGATGACAAATTTCCCTGCATCCAGTGCCTAACATGGACTTGGCCGCCATTTGTTGCCTGATACACAGTGCTGGGACAGTATGAGTTTTCCTCTGAAATGAGTATCGAATTCCTGCTCTGACTTCAATGAGCCGCACCTCAACACTGGCCTCTTGAAATCCAAATTTATAACTCTGGAGGTGGGTGGGCTTAGCTTTTAATTATTATATCACAGAATTTGGTTTTGTTATATTTCACTGTAGTCTCCAAGCATCTCCCATGTTGAATAGACTAGTAAAAGGGAAGTCCCTAGTGGGTTTCTTAGATTTTTTGGCTCTTCTTCTTTTTGGGGTTAATTTAATCAATTTTTAAAAAGGGATAATTAGATTTTTACAACTTTTTTACAGAAGCAAAAATTTAAACCTGTTTCCACATTGAAGAAATTTGGAAGGTACCCAAGATTTCCTTTCAAAGTAACATCATCAAATAATTTTCTTGTGTATCTGAGATTTAACATTTCAGATTCCGTCCCCTGCACCTTTTATTGTTCCTATTTACAGTGCACCTGAAACACATTGTGTAATTGGCAGAGAGCCCAGATTTTCCATTTAAGAACAGTTTGATGATTTCACTTTTTCTTTCTCTCTCTCTCTCTTTTTTTTTTGAAAACAGCAGGTGCTCTACATTGTAAACAATGCCAGTCGCCATAATATTATTAGCTTTTGCATTTTTATTACATTTTTGCCTCCCTACATATTTTAAACTTCATTGCAAGGCATTTTTGGCACCACCTCAGAAAGCTTCTTGTTTCATAAGGAAGATGGATACTAGTGAACATAGTGCTTTGTTGTCTGTTATAATTAGAAAGTGTAAGATTTACTTAATCATTAAACCACCCAATATTTGCGGGTTTGTTTCTCATTTTCTGTGTGATACATCCACATCTGTCCCAGGCAGCACATTAGTTCCCTTTTCTGTAATATAGATTTTTCAAACATTTAACCCTTCTCTTTGTATGGCATCAAAGTAATCTTTTATAACATTGCTTTTCTCCTCCCTGTCACCTTGCCTAAGATCCTGTAAACTGCATTTCTGATTTTTCACAGTTTGATGGGTCTATAGCCAGTACTGACATAGCCCAGTGGTTCTGCAATTACTCTTGTTGTGTACTGAGAGTTTATATTCCATTGGTTATTAAAAATGTGTGCAAACAAATGGAGTTGAAGAAAAACAAATTAGAAATTCATTTTAAAGAAATCTTGAAAAAAAATCAGCACAAGAAGGAGCAGATGAATACTCTAGAAATGCAAATAATGCAAGACAAGAATTGTCTTTGTGTACAGGTTTTATTTTAAGGTGTGTGTTTACATGATTTCTAGATAGAGGACATATCACTTGAAAACAGATTCAGGCAAATGTCATATGCAATAAATATTTATTGTTAGAACTATTTGTGGTTTCAATGAGGTCTTCATTAGCAAACAAAGAAAAAAAAATCAAGTTATTTTTATGTTTATACAGCAAGGATGTCTTTTGCTAAACTGCATTTTGAGCTACATTTTTTTTCCAGATCAATTCAATAAGAGAAAGCCCTACAGAGAACAGATGCAATATAAGAGCAATAAAGGGAAGTAAAAAAAATTAAAAATCCTTTGTTCTCCCTACAGTACATCCGTAAATCTATTAGTGTTATTTTCCTTTCTCCTCTTTTTTGCATCCCAAGCCAGATCGCAAGTTCTCTGAAGCAATCCTTAATCAAGCTCCCCAAAGGCCTACGACTGCATGCAGCAATTTCTCCCCTGCTCTCAGCACAGATGTTTCGAGCACATTCCATTACACCTACATGCCATTACAGCTAATGGCTTATTCTGATGAAGAAAGCTGCTTTCTGCTCAGTGCAGCAAAGGGGAAAATAGCCTCCTGTACAGTTCTCCTGTATGCTGCAACAATGAAATGTGGGGGCAGGTGGTACAACAGAACTCTCTAATGTTAATTACATACTGTATTACCCCCAAATTTGGCTGGTCATTAATTATGCTAATTTACCTTCCTGAAAATTAGCACCACTCATGTGAACATTTGAGCAGTTTTTAGCAAGATGAACTATGGAATAGTGGTTTGTAAACTTAAACCTTTTGAACCACCCAAATACAGGATCACAGTGGCTGCCAGATGTGGTGCAGAAGGGGGACCAGGCTGGCAGGCGAGGGACCCACCAGCCACGGCGGCCCTGTTACACTCTGCTCTACAACCCTGAATGCGTTGTGCCTGACTGCTCCCTGCCTCAGTTTCTGTCTGTGGAAAATTATACCTATGTCTCACACAGGCTGAATCTCCTCAAGTTTGAAGAGTGGCATTTGATTCATGAGCACCTAAAGGACGATGATCTTTTCTGCTGCAGAACGCTGAGCATCAGATTCCTGGGAAAGCTGGAGATGTCAGATAGGTGATCAGAATGTTTTGCTCAGGCAAAGAATATTTATCCATTTTTAATTAAAAAAAAAAATCCTCAAACCAGTCAAAATCTTCCTTTGGAATAAAGAGAGAAAATGAAACAGCTAAAGATTTCTGTGATTCTATAGTGAATGTAGATAAACTCCATGACCTGCTAGAGAGGATGGTGTTGTAATTGCAAAGCTTAAAGAGAAAAAATTTCTTCTAACTCCTTAAAACTGTCCAGGCAATCCTGTAATGATTTTTTTATATATTTAGATTACATTAGGTCTCTACAAAGAATGATATAGTAGCTTCAAGTATGCCTATAGCTATAGATTGATTTTTTTTATTTAACCGGTCATAAAAAATTAATCTCTGTCTTCTTCCAACAAAACCTAAGATTTTATCATATTGATTATGGGCCTAACAAAGTCAGGTATCAGATTTAGATTCAATTTGTTTTCCTATGAATTAAATACATTAAATCACTTTTTACTCATGTTGAAATTGATTGAGTTTCAGAGTTAAGCAAAATATCTTCCCTACATTGTGAACTGTCTCCATTTCTTCCTCAAGGCTGCTGTTTTCTTCTATCCATCTCCAAGAAGCCATCATCATATTAACATAGATGACAATCTGGCAAGGAGGTGCTGATCAAAGATAAATTTCACACTCGCACTTCGCATTTTCTAATTACACCATCTGTGTCAGACTCTTTCGTGGCAGTTCTGCCCAATCTGTCAAATGCTGCATGCCTATGGGAATGCAGAGGAGCTGAGAAAATCGCCTCCATTTCCCCCACCAGCCGATCCATCACCCCAATCGGAGCTGGGTGGATATATTAGTCTAATTGGTACTGGAATGAAGGTTCCAGACTGCATATGAGATGAGGTGTTTGGGGGATGCAAGACATGAGATTTACAATTTGAATCATATTACAAGGCTTGCCCCAGCTTGCTTCATAGCAAGCTGAGAGCAAGCCATGCATGCAATATCAGCATGTGGAGGCGGAAAAAAAAAGGAAGAGAGAAATGAGGAATATTTTAAAACAAATAATGAATGAGAATGTATCTCCTTTCGTTACTTTTGGCTTCTTCCAGACATACTAAATGTAAATGATTACCTATAAGTTCACATGAAATGAATTTATCCTTGTATTAGAATGTAATTCTAAAGCATTATATGCCCTGAACTACCAGAGATGGCTAGATGTATTCTAATTAAGTCCTGATCTATTAAAGCCAGCAGCTCTATCAAAATAGGGATGGTCCTTTTACACTAAAAGTGTAATACTTCCTATCCATGAGACATGAGATTAAGTCACAGAAAGTGAAAAGTTGCAGCTTTTCTAAGAAGGCTGACATTTAAAATTATCTGCTTTATGGGTCAACTTTTTTTCTGAGAAATTAATCTCAACTTTGAACCTGTGTGTAAAATATTGCAGACTGCTATTGCTGGGTGTAATCAAATCTGGTGTAGTAACTCTGATTCCCTATGCGATCTCATTTGAAAATGAAAATGAGCTGCACTTCTGGGTGCATGAATAGTAGTGTGCTTGTTTACTGTGGAGTCTGCAGACCCCCCAAAAAAGCAAGTGTAAAAAATGCTGTGACAGAAGAAAATCTGGTAGTGCAGTAACGCAGGCTACATGCAGAAATTGTGAACCACATCTAGGATACATGTTTTTTTCGTGATGTCTTAGTACATTTGTACACACGCTATTGATTAAAAACTTCACACTTCTTTTTTGTCTAGACGAAACACACACTATGGAGATATGCTCAAGTTCATCTCACACATCTGTGATGAAGTCTGGGTTTGAAATGGGTTCCCATCCTTTTTGGGTGTTGCCTTCAACATAAAACGGGTCCAACTAGGTGTTATTTAGTGTTTTTATATTTAAAAGGAGAGGGAGCAAAAAATTATACACCAGTTAAAGACCTCTATTTTCAGATATGAATTTCTGTAGGACTCAAGAAGCACGATGCAAGCACATTATCAAGCACATTTTTTTGTGCTCCTACCTTTGGTTTATTTAGTACAGCGCCAAAGGCGTCACTGATGCAAGAATGTTGTTGGTCTGCAGCCTCCGCAAAGCAATGCTACCGGAGTGTGATACTTTTAACACCCTTTTTTGCATTCAGAGTGGGCTGAGGAAAGAGCTGTTCAAATATTCATAAAGGACAGAAGACAAATATTTGGCAACTCCCAACATTTCAGTGCTAAATCATTTAGTAAACACAGGCTAACAGCATTAACACAAGATCAGACAAAACTGCCCAGCACCACTCAGGGCTAGGTCAGCTGAAAGTAACCTTAATGCTGTAAATCAAGATTTTACTGCCATGTATTTGACTGAACTTGTGTCTTTACTTGAACTTTTGAATTTTTCCCTTTCAAAGAAATGTATAAGACAGCCTCAAGGTGGAATATGCCAGAATGACTCCACTTCAGAGGCACAATCAATGAACAGCAATTATCTCAGATATATTTGAGCTTTTTATAGACAAAGACCTTTGTCTGGGTGGGTGCTGTGTAACATAATGTGTCTGTACAGGCTACTTCTCTTTCCCCTGTGCATTTTAATTACACTAGCAATTTTTTTCCCTTCAAATAGGTATGAACAGAATTTCAATTACACTTATTCATGAGTGTGCAATGCTCATCCCTGCTTCTGTGAGCCTTGTATTAGGGCTTTGAAGAGAAGACTAACAGCTCCTGAGAGGCAGGCTGGTGTCTGTGCTGGGGAAGGCACACGGACCTGCTGATGCTCTTGAATTAGAGAAGCGTCCACAGCCTCCACGGACAAAATTTGCAAGGGGTTTACAGCCAGAAAAGGCTGCCTTCATGATGTGTTATACACCTCAAGGTGTCTTCCATGTGGGTCTCTGCGGGGCTGGCCTTTGGCTGTGGAGCAGGGTGGTCTTCACTGGGTGCCCACCACGGGACCCCATGCATGAGCACTGGTGGGAGGATGACTGAGGAGCAGCCATTCTCTGCCAGATTGAGAAGCTCCTTGTTCCTGTTATGTGAAAAAAAAAGGATTGTATAGTAATAATAAAAAAGCCTAAGTGGGTACCCAAAAGTATCATGGTCAGAATTCAACCTCTGTTGCCCTGCACTACACTATCTCTATTCGTCCGTGTATTCTCCAGAGCTCTCTGCACAACCCTAGAATAACAGACTTATAGAATCTTGAAGGGTGGGAAAGACCTTCTAGATCACTGAGTCCAACATTTCACTGAACACCACCATGTCAACTAAACCATAACACTAAGTGCCACATCCAGTTATTTCTTGAACACCTCCAGGGGTGGTAACTCCACCACTTTCCTGGGCAGCCTGTTCCAATTCTTAAAAACCCTTTCAGTAAGGAAGCTCCTCCTGATGTTCAACCTGAACCTTCCCTGACACAGCTTGAGGCCACTTCCTCTTGCCTTGTTGCTGGTCACCTGGGATAAGGGACCAACCCCCATCTGGCTACACCTGCTCTCAGGCAGTTATACAGAGCAATAGGGTCCTCCCTGAGCCTCCTTTTCTCCAGACTAAACAGTTTCATCTCCCTCAGCCACTCTTCATCAGACTTGTGCTCCAGACCCTTCACCAGCTCCGTTGCCCTTCTCTGGACATGCTCCAGCACCTCAATGTCCTTTCTGTAGTCAGGAGCCCAGACCTGGACACAGCACTCGAGGCGCAGCCTCATCAGTGCCACCAAGTACAGGGGGATAATCACTGCCCTGGTCCTGCTGGCCACACTATTGCTGATACGGGCCAGGATGCCACTGGCCGTCTTGGCCACCTGGGCACACACTGGCTTATGTTCATCCAGTGCTGATCAGCACCCCCAGGTACTTTTCTCTGGGCCATTTTCTTGCTGCTTGGCCCCAAGCCTGTAGTGTTGCTTGGGGTTGTTGTGACTCAAGTGCAGGACTTGGCCTTATTGAACCTTATACTGCTGTCCTCAGCCCATCAAACCAGCCTCTCCAGATCCCTCTGCAGAGCCTTCCTCCCAGCAGGTCGAGAGTCCCAACCAACTTGGTGTTGCCAGCAAACTCACTGAGGGTGCACTCAATCCCCTTGTTCAGATCATCAATAAAGATTTTAAACAAACTGGCCCAAAACTGGCCTTGGGGAACACTACTGTGACTAGCTGCCAACAGGATGCCAACCACGTATCACTACCCTCTGGGTCTGGCCATCCAGACAGTTTTCAACCCAGCGTGCACCTGTCCAAGCCTTGCAATGTCAGCTTCTCCTACTATCACCCTTTCTTTCCCCCGGGGCTGACCCTATGTCACATGCTGTCCCTTGTCCCCAGCACTGAGCTCACATACCTGTGGTCAGGCAGAAAAGGTATGGCCTGAGCTCACTCTGCAGCCTTTCCTCTCTGCAGGGTCCTGCTCAAGTCCCGCTTCTTCCCCTGTCACCAAGTTCCATAAAATATGTGGGGGGGTTCTTCCCTTTGAAACAGACATTGCTATCTTGGGTTACACTCGGCCAATGATTAAAAAATTATTGATGACTGGCAGGCAGGCAGGCAAAGTCAGTGCAGTTGTGAAATGATGAGGACAAAGCACCTACAGATAGAGAAAACCAGATAAAAAACCCTCTTGCTGGAGAACTGCATGACAGTATTGACAAGGTGAGAGCATATCAGAGAAACTGGTAAGAATACAACCATCACAAACTGCACCAGTTAAACACCGCAGGGTGAAGCTGCGCCAGTGTGCATAAGTAAGGAGCAACTGTTTGTGAAGTGGGAGAAACTGTAACTGCCTTTTGTATGAAAGGTATCTGTGCAGCCAAGGACATATTGACGTGCCTGGAAAATCCCCCTTTTTTTCTGCAAGAAAGCCCAGGCACAAACTGTCTGCAATAGGAACGCCAATGAACCTTCAGGCAAGTTTTTCAAAACTAAACAAACAGAAAAGAAGAGATTTGCTTGGCTGCTCTTTTTTTTTTTTTCGCTGTTGCAAAGCCTGTACCTGTTTTTTTTTTTAAACAAAATCTGGAAGAAAGGCCCTGGTGTCATCAGAGTGCTGATGCCCCATCACTGACATCCTTCCCCAAAGCCATGTGATGGTGGTATATGGGAGGTACACTGATTTCCTGAAAATACATGATGTTCTTCTCCAGAGAATGGAAAGCAGATTTATTCCTTCTGTGAACTTGGAACAATCTGCTCAGACAAGTGACAGAAAAAGCCACTTCTACCGTTTTCTCTTGCTACACAGGCTGAAGGCTCAATCATTCAGGCGTATTCTAAAGGATCACTAGCAATCCTTATCCCTTCCAACTGCCTGAGCCCAAGGGAGTCCATGGTTTTGCACAGGTGTCAGTAAGGACTGTCTCTGGATACAATGGGCAACCAGGCAACTGAGCTTAAGAGGACTTTGTTGTCAGTGATGATGACAGGTAAGAGAGAACAAGGACTTGCAATTAGAGAAATCACTCTATATTTGTAAACCAAACACACTCGATATGAAAATCACTGGCACAAGAGACTTGGCTCTTTTCTGTGCAGCTCTTGCAGGCTCCTTTCAAAGCAGGGCTATGCTTTCAGCAGAGACAGACAGGTTTTTGGAGCTCATACAGCTTCAGCCAGTAAGTGTATGCATCTTTGTGGCTGAATAAATAAATATTCACTAAAGGAACCTGGTTCAGAAGAGTAAAATAATTAAGAAACATGGAAAACATTACTGCCCATATTCAATTAACAGCTGAAGTATTGTTAGAAAGATGGATCAATCTGGAATGATCTGACTAAAAGCAAAAGTTTAGATAACTTGTCTGATAATGGCATGAGCATATCCCATAAATGCCCAGCAATTCTATATCATTAAGCCTTCAGGGACAAGCCTGATTGATGGCAATGTACCTGCAGGAAACAGCTCAGATGGAAAAACTCCAGTGTGTGCCAGCAAAGTAATTACCTGGGATGGTGACTATGCTATGTGGTCAGATAGGAACAGGACAGATAATGCAGTGCTCTGAGCACTGCCCTGCTTCCCTCTGCTGAGAGGCAGCTCCATGCACCAGCTACTGAGGCATAGGGGGCTCTTTGCTCGCTTCTCTTCTTTACTTATTCTACTGAGTCTTCAAGGTCACTGTGTCTGTCCCATTTCAGTATATCTGCACTACCTTATGTGGCAAGGGAGTACCGTGCCCATCTTTATGCTTTGTGTAGCACAGTATGAACTGTTCCAAACACAAGCAAATTTCAGATGCACCAGAAATTTGAAACTAAAGGGGTGCCGTCTCCCACTTGTAGAAGCATGAGAGTTGTTTAACAGTTAAAGTTCACCAGCAATGAATCTATCCTTCTTATTTTTTTTTAATCTCTGTCTCCTGTTACCATTCAGCACAAGGACTAAAAATAAGTATGTCACAATCATGTAACCCAATCCAAGTAATCAAGCACTCCTATTTCAGTAATGCTCTTTATGTATAAATATTTCAGGAATAAAGATTATTTTTGAGCTCTCGAGTGCTGAAATGTAATATTTACACTTACAAAAGTAATACTTGGGACAAGAATTCATCAAGTGAATCATCCTTCTCCGCTTCCTAACTAATGGAGGCTGTAGTTTCTTTGCCCTCATGAGAAGAATGCAGCTTATGGAGAGGAGGGTAAAGGTACGGAAATGTAAAAGACCAACAAAATTTGGCTTAAGTTAGTCTGAGCTTCAAGGCATAAGAAGGTCTTTTCCTATCATGTGCCTTTTGCATGCAGAATTTAAAAATAAAGAAAAGGTCCTGCTTTTTATAGAAACCATTTTACTTGTTTTTAATTTGATTACCTCTTGGTCTTTTCCAAGATGATATTTACATTTAAGTCATTGACAAAACTCCTCTCTTGCTGGTTTTGCTGGAGGTGGGATCTGTCCCAAGGAAGACATCAATACACTCGTACTTTATGGGCTGCCTACCTGTCCTTTAAACAAACTGCAATGGAAAGCAAAAGCTGACCATATTCAAGATGTTAATTTTGTGTCTTGGACCCATATCTAAAAAAAATTAGCACACAGATTGAACAAGCAAATTAAGAATCAGTAGTTTAATTGTTATTATTTACAGCACATGGAATACATTGATGTGAATAATTTGCTTCAGAAGATTATTTTTCAGGGAGAATCAGTCATATATTTCTTAGCTATGTTCTTAGTTATGGCAAAAATAAAATTAGCAAAATAATTCTAATCTTGCTTAAGCAAATTCTGACAACTGACAATTCTGTGACAATTCTGTCCTGAGCCATCTGATATTCTATAACATTTACAGGTCACAGTGATAACCAGGGACTGCCACACAAGGCTGACAAGAAAAGCTAAGGGTCCATCTAAGGGTCCTTGCTGGTCCATGCAGTTCCTACACCTGGTGCCTTGACCAGAAGTCTGGAATTTCAGAAATCATTTAATGAAGAGAAAGAGTGATGGTTACCTTTTGCTTTCTAGGACTGACTTTCAAATAAAGAGAGACAACATTGAAAGAGCCAGATGTCATGTGAAGAATTAATTGTGAATGTGAAAGAGATGGTGAGTGGGGCACAGTATTTTGCATCAGATTTACAAAACTCAAGATCAGTTCAATGCTCCAAGACAATTCAGCAAATATAGCATGCAGTAAAGAAGTATAGATTAACTTCTGCCTCCTTTAGAAGTCACAGCAGAATGCCCACTGGGTTTATGGGGCATGATTGACTGAACCTGGTATCCATCATATTCACAGATACCTCATGTAAGACACTTCATAAAAGTACTGAGTTGATTTCTGCTCTACTGCAGGTGCTGCCTGCTTCAGGAAAGGTCCGATCGCTGTCTGAGCGAACACACCAAATTTAGCCCACAACAAGCACAGTGCTTTCCACTGAGGTTTATCAGGTTATCTTGAGTATTAATAGCAGTATCTTCCACTTTGTCACACTAGGAGAAGTAAGCAATTGAAATGCAGTGTTTTTGCAAGTGAATTTTAAGAGAAAAAATGTTGCAGAAAATTTTAACGTATTTGTTTCAATGTTTTCATCTCTCAGTGTTTGTCATCCTACTTCTTCACCTTCCATTTTCGGTGGCAAAATAGAGTGTGTAAAAAAAAAGGCAGAATGTACTGTTCCGAAAGGTACAGTGTAAAAATGAGTTTACAGTGGTTTATTTTTCCTTTTTGCACCATCTGTATTTCTCAGATTCCACTTGATTGGCTTGCCATTTGTTAAAGAAATTATGCTACTCTTATTTATTGTTTCATCAAGTGTAAAAAGAAAATAATTCCAACTCCAGAAGCCATAAATTATTAGCATACAGGAAAAGCCTGAAGTTCAGTGTAGACTTCTATACAGGATTTTTGGGGTTTTTTTGCACTTAAAAGCATGACAACTGCTCAGAAAATCTGGAAACATGGAAAGGTGATGGTATGTTTTTTACTGAAGGGAAACTTTACAGCTGTGTTTGATAGTCTTTTAGTAAGACTTTTGATGCTGACATTTGGCTCTTCATTGCTGTGAGTTTACATATTCCGTGCTACAGATCCTTAATCCTTCAAGCCAATGATTCAAGATAATATTAAATTAAAATTAATGAGTTTCTCATAATGGAAAAGAACATCCAAGGCATTTGTAGTATTTGAAGGAGAGGAGCCATCTGTTTAAAGCCTTGACACTGATAAAATGGGGACAAACAAATTCCATGGAACAGTTTGCATGAGCTGTTACTTACATGCTTAAAAGTTTTTGGGATGGGCCTCTAGAATGTGACTGGATTTCACTGCACTAAAATCATCAGAAATCATAAAATCATAAAAAATTCCAGCAATGATGTCAAGACAATGACCATTGCACTAAAAGTTTTTCCATGTTATTCTCATTATTTTTCCTTGTGACAGACTTATTAAGGCTATTTATTGTTAACACATGGTTTGTGAGTTATTAATATTGTGCATATATATGTATATGATTGCTGTGTTATTGCCCAACATAAGTAAGATTTCAGTAGAAAGACAGACTTGGAATTTTAAATATTGAATTCCAGATGTCTTCTCAATAGACCTTTTCTACACAAAGATGCATTATGCTTTTACAGTTTACTACCTGGAGAGAAAAGAATTAATATAAGGGTTGCACATGTTCAGTTTCTATGTCAAGATCAGCTGAGGAAATCAGTTCATACCACAGCTGGTCCAAAATCTATCAGACTTTTACATTTTTGGCAGGATGTCACCTTAGGCACTGTAAATGGTGTATGTGTGCTATATAATTATATTGTCCATGGATTTATGCACCTGTGTTGCATATTTCACTACATTTTCTTGGCCTGCTTATTAGGATTACATTTTACATTCCTAATAATACAATTCAAATTCTACCAAATATGAAACACTGACTTTCAAGCAGAGCTAAATGGAGCCTAAGTAATTTAGCATGAACCAATGAAAGACAAAAGAATTATTTCACTCATAGGCAAGGTCACGAGGTTCCTCTTGCTGCTCTTCCACCCACATTTTCTTTCTTTCTGTTTGTAGAAAAATTTGAACCAGAGAGATGTAATTTTAATCCATTTATTTGCTGACAATACAACTGTAAGCTCATACCTCTTTTTGGAAATAAAGTGTTAATTGGACGTTTGCAGGAAATCACAATGTGCTTGGAATCTTTCGAGGAATCAAATCAGAGCTCATACAACAAATATCACGCGTATTTTGTTGTTTCTAAACATCAATTGGCCCTATAAAAAGTGTAATAGAAAAATTAAAAATTTGTGATTACAATGACACAGAGCGTGTGCCAGCAACTCTGTGGATGGCTTTTTATCTCATTCCCTTAGTGAAAACAGTTAACTAGGCACTGGTGAGATATTCTGTAACTGCGCAACAAAAAGCTGGCACAACTGCCAAGTGTGGCATGCCAGATGTGTGAATACATTCTGGAGAGCAGTATCAGCAGCTCCAACAGAAAGCCATAGCCATTAATCTAGAGACCTCTGGGAGTTCAGGATCGTGCTGTAAAACCTAGACCCTGCCAAGACTGCATCAGATAAAGCCATCAATGCATTGTAAAAAAGACACAAAACCTATTTCATGGGCTGCACTGATCAAGCAATTACAATCATTGACTACATTAAGCAAAGAAACAGCGGGGTGCCCTATAAAATTGACTGCCAACTTGAATAATCAATAGACTCCATGTAGAGTAAATTAAATAACTGAAAAACTATTTGGAAAAGCTGAAGTTAAAAAGCCAATCTGTAATCCCTCATCCATGGAAAAACAATCCTGCATCCAAAAGATTCTTTTGCTTGCTTTCATTGTTGTCACTGGGAAATACAGCAACAGCAAACTAAGAAATTCTTTAACTCTCTCATTCACCAGTTAATAATTGTTCATTTAACCCAGGCGTTCATAATCAATGTATGCATTAGTATCATACCTCCCAACCTGCCAGGCTTCAAACACAGTTCTAAATTGCAGGGCTAATACTCAGAACAAGGGAACCCAGAGAAATTGTATGTACTCTAGGAGGCTTAAAATGATACAGTTTCCCTATTACAAGGCATACTCAATTTGGGCTGACTTTCCTGATTATTTCCAATGTAAACCATTTGTAGCAATAGCCATAATTTTGCAATTGATAGTAGAATAGGTTGGAAATGTTATAACAGAGATTTTTTTTTTTTTTCAACAGAGGATGCTGATTCATCAGAAACAAAGGTCAGGGAAACAGAATGCATTGACTTAACAGCTTTTTTAGTGCAGGAGGGCAGTTGACAGAGAGCTTTCCCTCCCTCCTCACTGCAGACATGTGCAGGTGGAAATCATGTTCTCCCCCACCACAGCTGCCCATCAAGTCAGTGGCTGGAGCTTGTGCTGGCCTTACAACACTTCTCCAGGAGAGAAATCTGAACCCAAGTGCTGAGCAAGGACCACCACCCTGGATTTTCTCCCTTCTGGACCTCAGATGCTTTTCTGAGAAATATTAACAGCTTCTGGGTTTTGAATGTAAAGAAATCTAACAGATTCTGTTTTGCTTTGTTTCAACAAAATTTTTCAAGATTTGGAGGAGTTTTTGGGTTTGCCTAAATGGCTGTAAAGGAGCAGCCTGCTGGTGCTGCGGAGCAGTTCCTGTAGATCTGCAGCCTCCCTGAAAATTGCTGGAGCTGGGTAGAATCTTTTAGGTAGGCAGTCTTTTAGTGCCTGCATTGCCCTGCCAATCGAGCTAATCCAGGCAACGCTTTGGACAAGGACCACTGACTGCCGGATCATGGATGTTTCTTTGGAGGCTGATACTTCCACTGTAGCACTAGGACAGCCAGGGACATATTGCAAAAGCACACCCACGTTACCGTGCCCTGACAGGCACCACTCACTTTGTTAGGACTTCCAGGGTACATGTGCCTGTTCTTTGCCTGCAGGAAGAGGAGCCAGCTATTGGCACCCGAAGACTACCAGTACCTAGAGAGAGCTCACTACTTCATGCCTCATTACCGAGTGGAACACCAGCCTGAGCAAAAGCAGTGTCAGATTTTAACTGCTTTCCAAACTGGCCCAAGGACAGTTTCACATGTTCACAGGTTTGACTGTATTATCTGAATTTGGTTCAATGCTTGGCAAGAAATATACTGCAGACAGGACATACCCCAAAAGAACAGTTCAACAGTATTAGACTGCTCCATATGTCAAGAAGGAAAGACCTGTAAAGCCTCAGTTAATGGCAAATATTCTGATTTTATATCTAAGAGAAAAGGAGTACTTTTTAATTATTGTAGCGAAACCAAAAAATATCCCTTTAAAAAAATTGTGCCTTTTCATGCCTATGTGAATTTTCTCAGTTTTCACTCCCTTGTTTTGAAAGAAAAGTCCCTTTTTGCAGTGAAAATATATTCTTTCTTGGAAAAAAAAGAAAAAAAGCCTTCTGTTTTCATTCTACCAAACTAGGAAATATCAAAGGCAAAGCTGCAACATATTTTGCTTTTCAGAGGATCTGAAGAAATGTGATTTAGCAGTTTTTCCAGTGGTGCAAATATTTTTTACTCACCTCACACTAACATGTTTTTTTTTGTATGTGGATAAATTAACACGTAAGCAAGGGTGTTAGGCTCTATACCTATGGTAATAGAATGAGCTTGGTTCTTCACTGACAAGTGTTTTCTTATTTTTTTAGCTAAAACATAATGTAGAATTTAGGATTCTTTCAGTCTGGTCTGCAGATTAAAGGAAAACAGAGGAAAAATTGAAATTAACTCTTCACCGTACACAGTTTTTTCACTGGGTTGAAAAAGTACTTCTAGAATTTATTCACTACATAATCAGAATAAATCTTGGAGCTGTCATCATTACTGAAAAATAGGTTTATAAATTAAGGCATCTGGGAAATCTATAGGGCATTAATTTATTATTTGTGGGAGTTTTGTACAAGCATTTTTCTTTCTTGGTACAAAATAAGTAAGTTGACAATAAACAGATTGGGATAACATTATGCTCTTTTCCACCTGCTTAAAAAAACTGGGGACAAACCCTCTGAATATGTGCATTATAAGTGAACTCACAGTAACTACATATCAAACAAAATGAAATATGATGAACTAAAAGTGATTATCTGTCACAATAACATTTTCCAACTTGTCTGCTGATTAGATGGTAATGCTGCCCATAAAAGCGAAGGAGGGGGGAAGCACTGCAGAAAACCTGATAAAACATCCTACTGAAACCCATTGTATTTTCTACTTATTAGATTCTGAACTCAAATAGATCTTGATTGTTGAGAGCTCGGGCATTTAAAAGCCTTAAGATCATCAATTATATTACTCATAATTTCCACATCTGCCTGTTCCTCAGCAATTCAGAAGGAGAGAGAGATAGCTGTTACAAGAGTCTTTCTGCAACTTGATTACTATGAGTCTGTTACAATGTGCACTTGAAATGCCTTTAAGGATTAGAACTGAACTGTAATTTGCAGCTTTATGGAGCTCCAACGTGGATCACTTTTTGGTGATAGTGAAAATCAAATGAGTGGAGATGGTCCAAATTACCTGGAAGAAAAGCAGGTTCTTATCCACTCAAAGGAATCCCTACAAGCCTGCCAAAAGCACAATAAATGCACTCTTCTTTCCTGTGTTGTCTGGAAAGTGAATATGTATTTCAAATTAAACAGAAACCCTGATTAGCATGGTTATTATGAAGCTAAACAGCAAGAAGACTATGTTTGCAGAAGCCATTTACAGGCTACAGGGAATGTTACTTCCCTATTGTGTCACTCTTCTTAAAATGAACACTTTTTTAACAAAACCTTTGCTTTTTTCAAAGCACTGACATCCTGATCCTACTTCCCATTATAGTCAGTGGAGAACTGCCCATTATCTCTTATGGGAGTTGGATCACACTAATGGAGGGTACTTTTCTCATTCACAAGCATCCAAATCCATGCCGAGAGAAGACAGTACAAGGTGTTCTTACACTGAGATCAACCTGACTCTAGGAACAGAAATATGCTCTTTGGTAACTGTACCAGCTGCTCCTTCATGTGCTGTAAAAAGAGGCAGGCATGTGCAAAATGGATCGATCAAATAAAGCACTGCCATGGAAATAGAGTGGAGGCACTCTTAGAGACTGCACAGAAATAAATACATAAAAACATTTCCAGAAATTATTCTTGCAAAGGACAAGTGTAGAAAATGCAGCTTCCTTAGTTGCCAGAGTTTCAACATAACTTGCTTCTCACAGAGAGAAAAGTGCTCTCACTGCTGCTTCCCAGAAGGTCTCTTTAGGGAAGCCCATAAAACTCTAGTTAATATAACTTTTTTGGAATTTACTTTAATTGTTTATAGAAGCTAGTTGTTACTAACTCCTAATGTGACCTTCTGGAAAGAGAGGAGTCTTGTTTTAAAGTTTCCCTCCCTGTACCTATCCTTCATTAAAAAAACTCCTGAGGATTTACATGCAAAAGGCTAAATGTTGGAGTTAATGCTCCAAACATCTAAGGGTGGGCAACTAGGAATCAGAAATGGATTTCCCAAGGAGGAAATGATGAAAGAAAGCTAAGGAGAAGGAAGGGCAAAGGAAAGCATGGGCATAATAGAGGAAGCTATAAAGTCACAAAGACAGAGTATAAGGATGATGGAAGGGGCCATAGCAGGAGAAAGATGACAAGGAAAAGCACACATTGCTAAAGTAATAAAAGATATGGCCAGGAAGAACAGCAGTTATTAAGAAACATTTTCACCATCCTTTGATAAATGCAAGCAAGAATGTTGGGGCAAAAAAGAATGGTAACTATCAGACTCTATTTTGAATTACTGTTCAAAAATCTACTTTGCAAAACCCTGCAAACAGGGATTCTGATGACATGAAGACTTAGGACTGCCTTGTCCAAGGCACCTGCAGGAATATACAACAGGGAAATGTCAGTTCTGTCTAGGTAGTAGGGCAGATTCTGCTTTCACCTCATTTGCACTAGACACGAGTATGATTTATGCTGGTGGATATGAAAGGTGAGGCAGGCTTTCCTCCAGGAGAAATGTGACAGTTCAAACAAAATGCAGCACTGCTCATCCTGCCCTACATCAGAGAAAGGCTTTGTGGGGCAATACATCCTCTGAAAGACTTACTTGCTGACCTACAGAACTCTTACCCCAGAATATGTTTTGGTTATAATAATTTGGGGTTTAATTATATTTATACAAGAAGACTGAGCCCTTCAATTTCATATGGTACAAAAAGGCAGCATTTTGTATCTTTCAATGGCATAGTT
>WEIT01025440.1:0-12319 GCA_013389985.1 Dryoscopus gambensis
GGGCTTTTGGACAGGTAACTGGGTGCCCACGTGGCCCCATGGGGCCGGGCCGTGGCCTTGCTCCGTGAGGGCCAGCCCTGCGGCGCGGCTAAAAGTCTCAGGCGCTCCTGCTCCGTTAGAGCAGCCTCCCCAGCGGGGTCTGCACGGCCTGGCGGGGCTGGGCCACGGCCCTGCTTTGCTGTGGCTCGGTCAGGTTGGCTCCCGGTGTGGCAGAGCCCAGACAGGGCTGGCTGGGAGAAAGCTGCCCTGAAGCCACGAGCAGCCGTGCGGCAGAAACTCCCCCCAGCTGAGGCTGAGACCACGCAGATGAATTTCATCCAGCTGCTGCCCAGCAGAAATCACGTGTCCAACAGCGAGAGACAAATTCCAGCTGCAAGGCCCAGGTAAGATTAACCCCTTCAGTGCTGTAAGATTCTTCAGAACAGGTGAAACCTGCAGACATCAATACTCTCCCGAGTCAAAGGAAAGGGAAAGGTGAAGGCTCATGAAGGAAGCACCACAGAGACATCAAAGTCAGTGAAGAAGGAAGAGCTGAAGCCCAGAGAGAGGAGAAAGAGGAGATGCTTCAAACCTAGAAGCTGAAATTCTTTTGTAAAGCTATGTTGATGAACTATGATACATCAGAGAACCCCTTGTAATTTAATGAAAAAAGCATGGGGAGTGGAGCATTCAAACTGCAACCATGAGCAAAAGTATCTGTGCTGAGACAAGCAAATGTTGAAGTAGCTGTGATCTAATGAAAAGCTTGAACAGAGAGAGATGCATGATGAAGACCCTTGCTCCCAGGGAAGAAGAAGACCTCTGTTCCCAGAGATGAAGATGATCCCAGAGATAAATGAAGAGAAGCTTTGCTTCTGAACAGCTGTCTTGGTTTGAAAAGAAAGATGTCTTTTAAGGGAAGGCAGGAGCCTCCCTTGGAATGGGAGATGCAACCCCCTTCCCTCCTAATTATTATAATTTTGAAACTAAGGGCTTTCAGGCAAAGATATGGGGAATAGGAATAACAGTTCTTTTACTAGTGCATATACATATATATATATATATATATTACATAAACATATATATATATAAAACATAAACATATATATATATAAAACAAAGCCATAATACAGAAACACTGGTTTAATCTGACAGAGTCAGGGCACGACCTGACACCCTGCCGGGCAGGGTGGTAGCAGTCCGATCAGGTGAGAGCTGCAGTTCTCTTTGAAGTGGTTCTGTTGAAGCGGTGATCTTGTAGAAAAGGTCTGGTCCTTCTCNGCAAGGCCTTGATGGGCCCATTAACAGGAGATGGTCCAGGATGAGTTATCTATGAGTCATGAGGCAAGGCATTGTTGGGCCCATTAACAGGAGATAGTCTGGAGGGAGGAGGCAGGGAACATTGCTCCACCTGGTTTCAACAGCTCGTAAAGATGGTAATAGAATACACTGAAACCCAGGACAACAGCTCATCCTTAAAATGGTACCCCCCATTTAGCTAAAGATTGAACCCTTGAAACCAGTTGTGGGGAAAGCTGTAAGTCAAGGGAAGGGACTTTCACATCAAGCAGAGAACCATCCCAGGTGTCTGTCTTGCTGCGACACTGAAGCCACGAGAGAATTGTTTCTTGTGGAGATGTTCCCATGGCAGGGCAAGAGAGACTCCTCTCCCTAAGTGAACTGGAGAAAGACTATTTTAGAAGTGGTAAAACTGACTGAAAAAATCCTAAGTTGTGTCTCTACGTTGTCAGTGGGGGAAGGAAGGAGAGGTGGGGGAAGAAGTGTTCTGAAGGTTTATTCTGACCCTTATTATTTTTTGTTTTAGTTCTGTTAATAAACTTCTTTATATTCTTTAAAGTTTTGTGCCTGCTTTGCTTTCTCCTAATTCTTATCTCACAGAAGGAAAATAAGCAAGAAGTGGACTGCAAACAAAACCACTACACTTAACTGATGTTTCTGCCGGGTTGCCGAACTGAACCCACTACAATAAGCAACTTGCTTTAAGCTGTGTAGGCTACAAAGGGCTACAGGTAATGTCTGTGCAGCCATGCTGCTTCGTGCACTCTTGGAAGGGTGTGGATACTGCAGGAAGGAATGGTTTGTAATGACTGCTGGAAAACAGTCCGAAACTTGGTTGCAGCTCAGACGAAGTCTTACTTTGGCAACAGCTGAACTCTTCAAAAATATAAATCAACATATAAAAAATAAACCTACTCAAAGGAGGAAGCAAGACTTTGCTCTTGATGGCATTACTGCTTTCCCAGCCTTTCCCTACTGTCAGGGGAAGGAGGATCCTGAAGGCTGTGCTGCCCACCAAGCTGCATCCCACAACCTGGGATTGCTCTGGAAGGCGTTGCAAAGGGATTCCTCAAAAAATGCATTCAGGCTTCTGAATAAAAGCACAGATGCTGTTTATGCTGTTCTCTAGCGTCTTGGTGCACTATATTTTTAAAATATTTTTTGAATCAAAGCTCTCATTCTTTAATTAAACTTCATTTAGTTACCATCTGCCTGGGATCAAAATGGCTTCATGTTTTGCAACTCTTAATGAGGATTGTCATTGGATTTGTAAACATATAAACATCACCCCCAGCCCCCTCCAAAACACCAAAGACTTTGAAAAGTAATAAATGAGAAACATGGCTCAAGTATTAAGATATGCATCTTCACTCCTCTATTTGTAATGGAGCAGCTCCCATTCAGCAGATAATCTACATTATACACAAAACCCATGTGTAGAAATACTCTACCACTGCAGGATCAAGATTAGGGAAACTGTGAGAATTACAGCTGGGGGAAGCCAGTAATAGAGTGCAATTTTTCATTTTTCCAAAGTAGGTCAGCATTCCTGGGTCACAGTGTTACTGTTAAGCTTTGATTCATTCTTTCTACTTTCCTGCTCCACTTAGGTCTCCATAGAGTGTGCAAGTCTCGCTTCACCCCTACTGTTTTAGTTGGGCTTTGCCCTATTTCAGCAATGAAGTGTGAACATCTGTCTGATGACATTCCCAGTGGCAGTCCAGACTTCAGGATAATTTCTTTCAATAAAATCTTTACCACCTTACCAGCTTTGTTGGTGTGACAAGGAAAAGCTTCTGGCCATCCTGATAAAGTATCTACCTGTTTTGTGCAGGAAGCTCTGCAAAGGCTATTTGCCAATAGTCTCCTGGACGATTTCCTTTCTAGACACAGTCCCAGCTGTGGGCTGTCTAATTTAATGTGCCTTCTTCTTTTAGCAATACTTTTATGATACCAGTCATTCATATGCTTGAAACTTGAGGTTTCAGTGCTCTTACCATAGACTCTATTCCCCAGTGAGCAACCTTCTTTTGTTTCTCCGCCATTTTCCTCATACGATATTGGGGAATTATTATGTGTTTGCTGGGTGTAATCCACCATCCTTCAGGACTCTTTTCAGCATCTAACAATTTTGCCAGTTTCTCATTTTCAGTCTGATAATCAGCAGCCTCCTTGTCCAAATCCTGGTATTTTCTTGGGTGAGAAGAACAGGATGTCCCCACTGGCAGCCTCCTTGGCCGATTTGTCAGCCAGGCTACTTCCAATATTTGCTGGGGTCTCTGCGAATTGATGAGCTTTACAATGCATTATTGCCACCTTTTGAGGTAGCTGCCCCCCTTCTAACAATCTGTTTTATTTGTCTATGTTCTACAGAAGATCCCTGAGACATTCATAGCTTGCTCTCTTTCCACATGGGTTCATGTGGACCACTCCAAAAGCAACTTTTGGGTCAGTCCATATAATTTACAGTCTTATCCTGTGAGAGACATAATGCTCTTGCCAAATGCAATCAGTTCTTCTTTCTGAGAGGACATGTTAGGGGTCAGAGGTATGGCCTCTATTACCTTGTGCTAAGTCACCACCACATTCCCAGCTTTTCGGATTCCATTTTTCACAAAGCTGCTCCCATCCATGAAGAGTTCCCAATTGTATGGAAAATCACACTATGAAAAGCCAGTGTCCACAAAGAAGACAGAAGAGTCCTTCAACTTTATTCGAATAAAGGGAGAGAGTCCACTGGGGCATGTGCCTGCGTCCATTTCTCTCTCAAGGTTTTAGAGGGCACAGCCTCCTTTTATCCTAAACTCCCGGCCTCATGTTGCCCTCTCCCTTTCCCCATTGGCTGAGGCACTAGGAAGGTACAGCCTTCCTGAGCCGCCTACCACATATCCCCCCCTGAAGCTGTCATTTTACCCCAAACTTCAGATGTTCAGGCTTGTGCAGACCCACTTGTCTGTTTCAGGAGCCAAGCTGTCTGGGCTCTATAACAAACCTGCTGCCCAAAGTCAGTAGAGACATTAAGACCCAGTTCAAAGACATTATCACCCATACCTTCACCAATAGAACTGTTTGTAAAAACATTAGCACACATCTTCCCTATCAAAGAGAACATTAGAAATGGATTGTTAAAGGGCATCAGGATCTCCTGTTGTACCAGGGGCTCACCACACTGGAGCCCTTGATATCATGCAGGGTGGGTCTGAAACAAGAAATGTGTTTCCTGATAGACATGGGAGCCTCTCCGTCTGCTTTGAATTTTATGCCAAAGGGGGTTCTTTTGATAATTCAGGGAATAAGTGGGAAAGATGCGTGTGTGCCCTTTATTCAACCACTAATGGTGAATGTGGGAGATGGGTTTGAAATGCACGAGTTTCTCTTTGTTCCTAGTTGTGATTGTGGCTTGCTAGGAGGCGATTTCATGACTGGAGTTGGGAATGCAAGTTAGTGTTGTAAGAGGTGATGGGGAGGCTGGCGCTGTAGTGCTGATAAAGCTTATGCTAAAGTGAACCCGGAAGTGTGGGCAGTCTCAGTGGAATATGAATAACTGGATATGGAGCCTCTCCAGATTACTCTGAGGCAACCTGGACAACTGGTGACCAAAAAGCAATACCCTCTTTCAAGGGAAGAAAGGAAGGGGTTACAACCTGTTACTGAGTCCTTGCTGAAGGCGGGTCTTTTGGAGCCGTGTATGTCTCCCTATAACACTCCTTTAGGAGTGTATATATATATATCCTCCTATAGGATATATACCATATCCTGCCAGTTATGGTGC
Organism: Dryoscopus gambensis; assembly: GCA_013389985.1. NCBI lineage: Eukaryota > Metazoa > Chordata > Aves > Passeriformes > Malaconotidae > Dryoscopus > Dryoscopus gambensis. Next base: position 5,051 of record WEIT01025440.1, read on the forward strand.
AGGACGTAAGAATAATAAATGAGACTAATAAACCCAGGCACTCCACAGTCCCAGATCCTTGTACCATCTTGAACCAGGTTCCTTCCTCACACTGCTATTATTCAGTACTTGATTTAAAAGAAGCTTTCTGGGGATGCCCACTTACAGAAGATGGTAAACAGTATTTTGCTTTTGAGTGGGAAGAAGAGGGAAAAGGGATTATTTGTGCAAGACATGAACTGAAATTACGCCATCCCTAGGAATTAGGTTATTGCAGTATGTGAGGGACTTGCTGCAATCAGGAGAATGGGAGGAGGTGTTATGGGAAGCCACTGTGAAATTGTTAATTTTTCTGGCTGGAAGGAAGGCTTGGAGAGTCTGAAGGGAAGGTACAGGTGATGGAGAGAAAGGTTAAATATTTGGGACATATTTTGACTGAAGGGTTGCGGTTTATTGACCGAGAGAGGGTGCAAGGAATTTTAGATGTAGTGTTACCTAGGACTAAAAAGGCTATTTTGGGGATTAATAGGGTATTGCAGGACCTGGATTTAGGACTTTTCTCTTCTGGCCAGACCATTGTATGGCTTTTTAACCCAAGATAATCCCAATGTTCTCGTATAGACACCAGGAAGAAAACAAAACTTAAGAAAATTAAAAGAAAGGTTGATTAATGCCCCAGCTTTAGGTCTCACAGGCCCGGAAAAGGAATTGGAATTTTATGTGGACTGGTTCCAAAGACTGATTTCTCCTGTGTTAACCATTCATGAATGTGGAAATAGTCTTTGGAAATACTGCTTTTCTGGTGATCCCATCCCGAGACTTAGGAATAGTGAAGGAATTTGCTGAGCAGAGAATGCTGAAGGTACCCAGAACTGTAATGAGCAGTGTGGTCCTCTGGTACAGGGCTATGCCAGGAGAATTCTAGTGCTAAAATGTTCGAGAAGCGAGGGGATGGCCCCACTGTTTGCTCTAAAGGTAACTGAGGCTCTGCTGTCTGGAGAGTTGTGCAGCCACGGCTTTGATGGAAACTGACGGCAGGATTGTTCAAGTCTGGCGCCAGGTTCTAGGTGGACGACCCGCACTAGGCTGTTACAGTGTGAAATAGAACAGGAGGATTTGGAATTGAGAAATGAGGGGGAGTTTAACCCAGCCTCCTGTTTCACTGGCCCCGAGAAAGGAGCCTTAAAGGAGGCTTTTGACTGGATCCAGGTTACAGATCTCCCGACTCGGGCTCGGGAAGATTTACAAGACCCCTCTGCCAAATGGGGAAGGTATTTATTAATGGATCTTCAAGGATAATAGGAGGAAAACGAGTTATCAGATATACTATAGTAAAGGGAAGGGAATGGCAAGAAGGGGAGAAGCTACCATGCCCATGCTCAGCACAACCACAGAATTGCATGCCTTAATAAAAGCCTGCAAAAGTGTATCAAGGAAAGGTAGTGAATATTTACAGATTCAAAAGATACATGTGTGGTGGTACGTGTGTTTGGAAAGCTGGGAGGAGAGAGGTTTATTAACTTGCAGGGGAAAACATTCACTCGTGAGAGCTCAGTTACTCGCTTGTTGGAGGTGGTGAATTTACCAAAAGAGGTAGAAATAAGAGCTGCTAAGGGACATCGGGCAGGGTACTCAGAAGAAACAATAGATAATCAACTGGCCAATGGAGAGGTTCAGAAAGCAGCACTTCTGCCAGGGATCTCCGGGATCCTCCCTTTGCTCCCTGTGACTCAGCTGTTGCCAGGGGGAGGGGGGAGTGGTGGTGATGGTGCTGTCTTTTCCACCAGAGGAGTAGAGATAATTAAAAGTGGTGGATCAGAAGAAAGAGGGGATAATTGAGTTACAAAGGACAGTAAACAACGGATGCCAGGAGCTTTGAGCCTGGAAATGTTAAAACAATTCCATGGGGGGAGTCATTGTGCCTCTCAAGGACTGGCAAAGACCTTCCTTCCTCAGGATGTACTGCCTCAAGTCTTTTTGTTTTAGCAAAACGAGTTATTGAGGGGTGCCTGGCTAAAGTTAATAGCCAGACTACAAAGGAGATTGCAAGGCAGGGGAATGACCTTGGGCTACACGTCCACCCGAAGGATGTCGGGTGTATTTTGCTGAGAGAGCTTAGATATCTTCTGGTAGTGGTATGCCGGCTGGCAGGGTGGCCAGAGGGGTTTCTAGTCACTTCAGCAACTATTTGATCAGTTGACAAATTATTTCTGAATATGGGCTTGTGAAGGCAGAGCATGTGGATGGGGGCACTCATTTTACAGGGGGATCCTTCAAGGGACTATGGCTGCTTTTGAGAATTCAGTGGGATCTCCATATCCCCTGGCACCCTCAGAATTCAGGTCAAGTAGAAAGGATGAATGGAGGAATAAAGAAACACACTTTGAAGCTGGTGACAGAAACTGAGACGCCATGGGCACGGCTTTTGCCATTAGCTTTGGCAAGAATGAAAGCCAAACCCCGAGGGGATATTCAGTTATCCCCCTTTGAATTGTTTGGGGTTCTTACCCTGTTAATTTTCAATGTGGTGGGGAGGTGAAGATGTATATTTAAACCAGTATGTGGCCAGGATACTGTGTCTTATGAAATCTTTTGACAGGAAGCCCAGTTAGCACAGATGCTGCCTTTGGACTTTACTGTTCATAATGTTATAAATGCACATTGTATTGTTGGCTTTTCGCAGGGATGATGAATATTATATAGTGTTAAGATGAATATTATATAGTGTTAGAAATGCTTTTGCTGTAGCAAAGAGTTCAGCAAGTATGTTTCAACTACCTGAACGGGTAAGATAACCTCAAAGAGGACAGAGGATGGGGCCCACAAAACTCTTACCAACACCCTGTGTGAATAGTGAAAGAGGCCCACAAGCTACTATCANATAGACAGTAAGAACTGTATAAAAAAGAGACTACCCCAGGTCTCAGGTGTGCTCTTGGCTGGGAGCCAAGAGTACCCAGCACTGTAACTTTTGCTTTATTGTTCATGTCTCTTATTGTCTTTTTATTAAAACTTTTAAGTTCTCACAGGAAAGTGAACCTCGTTTTTCACAATAACATCCAATCAGGACTGCAGAGACAGCAACCAGGACAGCTGAACATGGATGGACCCATCATACTCGTGTCAAGGCCTCTAAAGCCTGGAGATTTGGACTTCTCAGCTGGAAGAAAAGGATGGGAGACCTCGGCTAGCAGCAGCCACGGATCATCTACAAGGATTAATGGGCTAATATAAACTGTTGTTGTCTACTTTGTTCTCTGTATTTACTGTATTCTCTGCTTCTCTGTATTTACTTCCCACACCTGGTGCAGGGACCAGTGGAAAAGTCGGGAGGGGGTGTTTCAGATGTTCCAGGTTGTTAAAAAAAAAAAAAGGTTCAAGTCAATCATAACTAGGGTTTGTAAAGACAAATTGAGAAATAAGAAGAGGAGGGATTGAGAGGAAAGATGTGTGCTAATTTCTTTACAAACAATTTGATGGGTGTTAACGTCTTTGAAATGGGTCTTAATGTCTCTACTGACTTTGGGCAGCAGGTTTGTTATAGAGCCCAGACAGCTCAACAGACAAGTAGGTCTGCACAAGCCTGAATTTCTGAACTTTGGGGTAAAATGACAGCTTCAAGGGGGGATATGTGGTAGGCGGCTCAGGAAGGCTGTACCTTCCTAGTGCCTCAGCCAGTGGGGAAAGGGAGAGGGCAACATGAGGCCGGGAATTTAGGATAAAAGGAGGCTGTGTCCTCCAAAAGCTCGAGCGAGAAATGGCCACGGGCATGTGCCCCAGCGGACTCTCTCCCTTTATTCGAATAAAGTTGAAGGACTCTTCTGTCTCCCTTTGTGAACACTGGCTTTTCATAGCATGATTTCCCCGCCTGCAGCTGGAACAAACTCTCCTGTCAGCCCCTCTGGGCCCATCACGGCTCCTCCTGGTCCCTCTGGCCCTTCTTGGCCCCTCTCTCCGGGCGAACCCATTCCAGGGTGCCTGGCCCTTCACAAAGAAAACGAACTCTCTCTGGGGCTCCTGCCAGCTTCTCTGGGATCAGTTGCATCACTGCACTGGGCCCTCGCAGTGCCCACATCCCCGGGGTGCACCTGCCCTCTCCGTGTGGCAATGGCGCTGCTCGGCTCCGCGCTCTGCGCCCGCTCCCTGCCTCTGCCTCGGCCGCTTCGCCTCCCAGCGCCGCTGCCCTCGCCCGCTGCAGCAGGGCTTGTACAACCCACGAAGCCCCTCCTTTGTCCACCCTGCTGTGTGGCTAAAAACTTTCACAACCACGGTCACTTTCTTCTTCCAGTTCCACACGCACTCCCTGTCTCTGTACCCCCGTGCTCCGCTTTCTCAATTCAGTCTCCCCTTATACACTAATAAATCCATGTACTCTATCTTCCTGTATTTGATACATTTAACTATACTTGCAGGCAAAACAACACCTTCTGAGTGTTTTTTTATCCTTTTAACACCATGCGTATATTTCTTCCACAACCCAGGACTATTCTTCAAATCAAAAAAATAAATCAACGTACAATTCGATTCCTTTTACAAAACAGCCTTAGTTGCAAAATGGGCAGTCCCATTAACACGCCACTTTTTGCCATCATTTAGCTCATACATCAGCCACCAGAGATAACAATATTCAACAAGTTGTTTTCATTTAAAGGTTCACACACACACCCCCTCAAGCCCCACCCCCAGCCTTTTCCAGTTCCTTAAAACACAATTCAAGGGGAGATTTTGGGGATCTCTTCTTCTGGGATGAAGATACTCCCACTCCATATTTACCACTTTACAAAAAACCCCTTTTTCTATACCTTTTAAACATTTTTAAAAACTCTTACAACTTCTTTTGTTTGTTTGTTTTTTAAAATAATATTTTACAACTTTTTGCAACCTTTCCTGAGACTGAAATTATGCTAGGGGCATTCCTGTGTTAGCTAGTGCACGATCTTACATAAGCCAGTACAGTTACAAAAACCTCAGAGCCCTGCATTGCTTCTGTTAACCACTTAGAGTTTTCCAATTAGCTGGGGACTTGCACTCCCTTAAAAGTACAGTTTTCTGATTAGCTGGGGACTTGAATCCTCTTTTGATACTCACGTAGTTTTACAATAATTTTTAATAGAAAATAATGATTTATATCATCACTTTTATAACCCAGTTGTATGATAGAGCTCAGTTTCTGGGGGTATTCTCTGCTGCAGCTTATGGTTAGATATAATTTTATACTCTCAATAACACCTTAATAAAACTCAGTGGTTTTGCCTTCAATTCACTGGATTATAGGATCAAAGGATCCCCCTGAAAAAAACCTGAGGCACACCAGAGTCCTCCATCCCATAAATCCATGGGGCATCAAAAGCATTGTCCCATCTGGGGTCGCAAGTAAATTGCTACCAAAATCCTCCAAAATCATTGGGATTCATAAGACTCTCTAACGCTGTCTTTTAAGTGTTAGGGAGTAAGACATTACTTTATTCTTGGCCCAGAGGTGTGTGTGTGGCTGACAAAGTTCTGGCCTCCACGCAGATGCCGATACAGAACTTTTTTTAGCAAACAAAGAAATTAATGTTCATGGGTTCTAAGTTGCATAATTCTCTTCATTAATTAGCATTCTATCCTCTATTGGTTACTGATTTCTTACTCTTCCTGCTAATTTCATCCACATTCTTTAGTCCTCTTATCATCTTTTTCTCAGATGGGATGTCTCCTACTTTCCAGGCCTTAATCTCCTCTGTATCTTCTGGTTACTCCAACATCCTAAAAGGGTCATAAATTTAAGATTCCAGATGTCCAATCTTCAACTCCCTTTGGCTTTGTTTATTGAAGCTTGTCAGGGTTAGTTTTAGCAATCTTAAGGCTTCAGTGATTTAATGATCAAAATAACAATAAGAGCCTGTAAAGAAACCTAACTAGTACTAGCTAAAAGGGGGCACTGCTTGCAATTAATTAAAACAAGTGATTAAAGTTAATAGTTAGGAATGTTATATAATTTGCAACAACAAGCAAGCACAGGCACCAGGGCAGGAGTTTCCCACCCCAGCCACAGAAGATGGAAAGTGGATGTAGTGGCCCTGAAACACTTCAGAATTACAGCAGGAGTTACTGCTATTCACTGCTCAAAACATATCTGTTTCCAGAACCCAGCAGTCTCAAAACCCAGCCAGGGGGCCCTGGAGGTGCCAGGTGGATGCAGAACTTCCCAGCCAAGCAGATGGAGCAGGGCACAAACTGCCCCTTAGTGCCCAGGGGCACGCAGAGCTCCGTATCGTGGAGCAGGAAACTCGGGGAAGGAAACTTGAGCAGTGTTTTGACTCAGCCCATGCCGTAGTGGCACAGCCAGCCTTCCCCTGCCCCATCTTGCCCAGCAGGCTCTGAGCTGGGGATGTTGGTGGGGGGAGAGTCTTCTTGCTCAGTTTCCATACGCCCCATCCTTTACAGCCTTTATGATTACATTCAGCTCTCTGACCCAAATCATTAGTCCCCAGCACAGCCCCCATGCCCTAATTTAACTCCACTGCTTGCATTCACCTCTGCCTTTTGGCAGCATCATCAGGGCCTGCGTGGGTGCAGTACTCCAGCCCCTCGCCCTGCCAGAGCCTCCATCAGCAGCCTCAAATATCCCAATCATTACTGAACCGTGCCAATGCCTTCAGTGTTACAGCATCAGACTTTTATGTCCTTAACAGAAAAAAAATTAAAATATAGAAAGTGTGCCCTCTTGTGAGACATCTACTTGGTGGGGTATGACCTGCAAATAAGCCCCTTTCAGACATTTGAGAAGAGAAAATGAGGTTTTATCTCTGAATCATGTTTCCTAATTGGAGATGCCACGGGTTTGAGCATCAGGCAGAAACAAGAAAGAGTGAGATTTTGATGCCAACTGCTCAGATGTTAAACTGTATTTCTAACTGGGGTCACTGATACAGACTTCACCACTTTCGTTCCATATCCTACATTTACCTGGGATTTTGTTATCTCATGTGATCATTTACATCTAACTCCAGAGCAAATTCAAGTCCAGATCCTGGAAACTGCAGCTGCCTTGAAACACGTCTACTCACCAACAAATAACACTTCTGTTATAAATAAGAGACCAGATTATCAATTTAACAATTGTCCATTCATTTTATACTTCATTGTAGTTTATTATTCATTACCTGAATGTTATATTTCGTTCTTTATTAACAGTTACTGCTAATTACTCTGTTGTAAAAAAAAAAACCCCCAACTCGGGTAAGCTACTCCTTATCAGAATATGTAAATTAAGGAATGTATGGCATCCCTACCCTTCCCCCGTTG
>WEIT01025440.1:12552-29503 GCA_013389985.1 Dryoscopus gambensis
TAATAAAGGCTTTTAAAGGACTCACAGCCCTGCTTGTATTTATTTCAACTTCCACCCACCATCAAATAACACTTCTATCCACTGTCCAAAGCCTTCTCACGGCCTGAAGAGACACCGACTCAAGCAGACCGAACGCGTGTAAAACAAATAAAGCAGCAGATCCTACTCAGAAAAACTGTCAGGAGTGACCTTGATCCTGTGCCTGCCACCATCGACCCACCAGCAGACCACAGCCACTGCTGTTGGGGCAGGTCTGCTGTGACGAGCCTGTGACCCATCCTGCAGTCCTGGAGGGACACCCAGCAGTGGTCACCTCACAGTGACGCCGTGTATCACTGACTAATGACTCCAAAGCTAGAAGCCCCAGGGCTCTTGCTTCACTGGTGGCTCATGCTGGGCTGCATTTACCTACACACAAGCCAGGATGTTTCTTCTTCTTGATTTCTTACACCGATGTGAGTTCCCACTGTGTTTCACCCATTCACGGCTCTCGGCAGGCACAAAGCACAAGTTAAACATGTGGTGGAAAGTAACAGCACTCGGGGCCATTTGCTTCTGCTGCCAACCTCCAGGAATGGAATAGAAATATAAGGGCAGGATTTTCAAATTATATCCATCAATTTATTGGTTTATTATATGGGGCAACGTAGCCCCATAGTAGTACATGGAGGAGTCCAGGGCCATCCCTGGATGCAATCAGCCTTGCCACTTGCAGTGGTCCCGTGTTGTGGAACCTGTGCAGCACCAGTGTGATGAGCCTGCAGAACAGGAGGCTCAGGGGGGACCTTCTTGCTTACAGCTACCTGAAAGGATGTTGTAGCCAGGCAGGCGGCAGTCTCTTCTCACAGGTAACCAGTGACAGAACAAGAGGAAATGGCCTCAGGTTATGCCAGGGAATGTTTACATTTGGTATTAGGGAAAATATCTTCAACAAAAGGGAGGTCAAGCATTGAAATAAACTGTCCCGGAAAGTGTAAGCATCACCATCACCCCACCACCATTCAAGGAACATGTGGATGTGGTCCTTAGGCATGTAGCTGGGTGATGAACAAGGCAGTGCAGGGTTAATGGTTGGACTCAATCTTACAGATCTTTTCCAAATTAAACAATTCCACCATTCTATTGTGAGAGCTTCCTCCCCCAAAACGCATCAAAGCCTCCTATGAAATCATAGAATCATAGAGTGATAATCATAAAACCGTAAATGGTGAAGGACTGCACTGGCCAAAAATCTTTCCTGGTTCAGATGCCAGTTAAATGCACGCAATCTAACCCTTCTGTGCCTTTCCAAGTCTGGGATGGCAGGAGGCTCGATACGGGAGGGCCTGGGGGATCTCACCTCTTGGGGAGCCTGAAACCTCCTTCCCCCTTAATCCAAACGCACTTCAGCTCTGGAGCCAACAGAACTCATGGGCGAAGGTGCCTGATGCTTGGGAGGGCTGGTTCCCTCCTCTGTCACCACTGCAGCTCGGTACCACTCCTCTGGCAGCTCTGTAAATAAATTTTTACACCTTTGAGCTAAATTAAATGAAGCATTAAAACGTTTCAGGCCTCTTGGCTTCAAGCACCAGTGACACTAAGAATTTACTGAGCAGCCAAAGTCCAACAAGGTCTGTCCAAGGGGTGCCCTTCTGCTTGTATTCTTACCTATAAATGTTATTTATCAATACTATATGTAATAAAATAAGTACTTTTAAGAGCAAGGCAACACTTTTTATTTTTATTTAAAAAGGCCTTGATGGCAGGAATATAGTGTAAAAATCATTGGAAAAACTAAAAGGCATTGATACATATTGGAATATACACTTTTTACATAAATTACATTTATTTATTTATTCTTTCATTTGAGGTTCTTATTCGATATTGAGGTCTAATAGTTAATAGGTCCTGGGATCTGGACGTTTAGACCACCGTAGTCTAACATGTACATGTTCATGGGCCATTGCTGAAAGAGAGGGACAGAAAAAGAAGGCAAAATTCTGTTAGAACACAACACAAAACCATGCGTACATCAAATCGGTGACATGTTCCAACACTGGCTGTTGCTCCCACTTTCCAAGTAAGAGAAAAGATCAACCCCAAACCAAAACACCACTAGCAAACTTGACAAAAACACCTTTTAAGTTTATATTTTTCTTGCGCATTTTGGGGGAGTTTTATTTGGTATCATCCTCAACTGAAGCCAAGCCCTGAGAGAGCACAGTTGTATGCACCTCCCTGACTTTATCTCCTATTTTTCCAGTTTTGTGGCATTCTAGAGCTCTGCACTGCTGCCAGAACCGAGCTAGAGGTACACCCAGCACAGCTTGGACCATGGGGAGCCACGGGGTCCTGCTGAGAGGCACCACAGAGGCATCACCTCGGGGTGATGTCACCAGCACTCATGTTTTAACCCACAGGGGTGGAGGGATTTGCTCGAGCCGGTCTCCTATGCAGCATCCACTACAGCTGAGCACCCCCGAGGCACACTGCAGGAATGCAGGAGAGTCCCGGCGGGTGTCGGACACTTTGCTCTGCTGACCTCCCCCAGACAAACCCTGCAGAGAAAGACAGCCCCAGAGGTGTGGCCCCTCCTTCGCCAAACCCGCTTGTGCCATTTCACATCATACTTTAGAGTGTTTGTCAGGCAGAGGGAGGTGGCGACAGCTCGAGGAGAACAGAGAGCAGCATCCTGAAGCAGAAAGATAGGTAGGCAGTAACCCCCCTAATATCTGGAAGGCTTTACCACAAGCGAGATCTGATTTGTTGAGGATGTAGACTCCATATTGGAAGAAGAGGAAGAGGAAGATGAGGAAGAGGAAGATACCGAGTTCCCTTCGGAGATCCTCTTCCGCTTCCGTTTGGGAACACTGATGTCCTTCTCTGAAAGGAGAGAGGGAAGGCATGAGGTGTCAGAGCCCTGAGAGTGGTCCCTAAATGTGGGGACTCATCTTCCCCCTCTGACCTCGCCTGCCACCCAGCACCCCCCTGCAGAGATCTGCTGTGGCCTCCATGACCTGGCACAGCGCTGTCAGCTTTCCTCGCGCTGCAGGCGCGCTCTTGCTTGCCAGATCTCCCTTCTCTATTCATCCACCTCTTTTCATAAAACTAATGGGACCGTAATTATCTCTAGGACTGCTAATTCTGACACATTTGATTAAAACTGTCTGAGATTTATTGGGATGATGGGACAGAGAGAGAAACACATTCCTAGTGATGACAGAAACCTTGTTGCCTTAGAAATTCAACTGCTAAATGATGGGTCAAATTAAGGGCTTTAACCAGGGAATAAATTGCTCATGGTGAGTAAATTGCTAATGGGAGAAGGATAATCACATTTGTGGGTGAGGGATGGAGACACAGACCCAGACCAACAGGGAATCTGCGACCTTTATTCAGGGAAACAAGCTAGTTTTATACACTTCTTCAAGACCCACTATTTCCTAATATGGTATTTTTCACTCAGCAACCTATCACACACTGCCATGTCAGTAACACACTTTCTCAGTGTCCCTATATGGGGGTGATCACACACTGTCCACCCATCCAGCAGCTTCCAGCAGGCTCCTCTCCGCAGGGCTCTTCCCCCAAGGTCAGGTGGAGACAAGCTTCTTTGTGCTGCCATGGCGTTCTGCAGGCACATCCCACAGCCCGCAGTTCAAATCATCCTATCTCTTCCCACACACGCCCTCCAGAACATGCTGGAACTTTGAGCCAAACAGCCCAGTCTGCCCACAGCTGACAGAAGTGGAGTCCTCCAAGAGGATAGTTTACTCTGGAACAGATGCTGAGCCTGACTTTTTGTAGGTAGGATCTTCTCCCCATCCTGCCCTGGGGATGTGGGAGGTTCAAACGCCACCTCACAACTCCCATCCATTTTCTCTCCCACAGTGCCAGGAAAGCCACAGTTATGTCCTAGCCCTTCCCTTACCTGTTTGTTTGGCCTCGGTGCAGATTTCAGCAAATGGCCTGTGGAAGAGACAAGGGGTGAGTCAGTTGTTTCACCTTATGTGCCTGCCTGTGCTGGGACACAGCCCAGACTCTGACCCTGACCCTCCTCCAACACCCCTTTGTGTGGAGAGAGGACTTGGAGCATTGCCAGTGCATCCCGGAGGGAAGCAACCTGAAAGAACTCAGCTGGCTCTCTGAGTTACTTGCCCCCATGTCACATCCCTTCCCAGCATCACCATCCCAAATCGCACAAGGAAGGGCACAAATCGGCCCCGCTAACCCTTCACTGTGCCCACCCATGGGCAAGCACCTCCCTGCAGCACAGGACAGTGGATGCCAGGGATGGAGCAGGTCCTCCACAGGTATGTGGTGGCTCTGGTAGCCTCATAGTGAGTTGCCCTCCTTATGGCTGAAGAAGCAAGGACAACCCTCAACAAACAGAAACTTCCCCCATCACAAAGCTGGGAAAACTTACTGCAGCTGGTTTATAATCACTATTCGGATGCTCTCCCGTGCCTTCAGGATCTTCTCCAGCCGATGAATGTCATAGGTATTGGGATTTCTGAAAGGGATATCATCTGGCAACCCAGTAACCTCCACAGCATCAGGACTGTCCCTGATGAGTTTATAGGGCACCATGACAGGCCGGTTCAAGCCCAGAGCCTCTCCTGTAATGGCAGAGCAGAGGACAGCGCAACGGCTTTACCCTACAGGGCTCCAGAAGCAACCAACCAAGAGCCTTGGGAACTTTGGGAAGCCATGGCTAAGATGATGCCCAACCTTTGCTGCAGTCACGTCCCACCCAGCCATTTTACATCTACTTGCCCAATTTATTGTCTGCTCTGTTAGTTTCCATTTAGAATTCTGCCAGGAGCCTCAGGTGGGTCCAGAACACACACACTGCTGCACTTGCCCAAGCCCATGGCTAGACCAGCAGCAGCAGCATGCAAGACAGCACAGGACAGAGGGGAAATGCAAGAGATTTTCCCATTTCCTCTTGCATCTGTATGTCAGCAGGTCTGGGGTTCACTGGGGTGCAGATCAAAGCCATCCTCATCATCACATCACATCATCACATCACATCACATCACATCACATCACATCACATCATCCCTGCCCATTTCTTGAATCAATTTATCTCTTTGGCCTCTACAACATCCTATGGCAGTGATATACCTCAATTTAATTCCTTGCTGCATTAAAAGCCCTTCCTTCTGTACAATTAAACCTGCTGCTCACCTCTCTGGGTACCCCTTCAGTTCCTGCTCAGCGGGGAACAGAGAACATCCCTCACTGGTGCGCTGTTTCTGACTCTTAAGAGCCTGGTCCCACTTTGCATCTCTGCAGCCCCAAAAGCTGAAGGTGTTAGTGGCTGCACAGCCACATTTCTGGTTTTCCTCCCAGAGAGTTTGTCCCATCAAAGGCTGACATCAGACTGAACAAATCCTGCTACTGTGCTGCATTTTGCCATACTCCTTCCCCTCTCCAAGAACGAGCTGTCAACCAGAAGGTCATGGTCCCACCTGCCAAGAGTGAGACACAGGGATGTCCCTGGGGACAGGCTGTAACATGGAGCAGCAGGACAATATCTGTGCTGCAGCAGCTGCTGTGGGCTTGGGCTATAAATAGAGGCCTTTGTGGAATTAATTTTAACTGTGGCTGCTCTCAGCAAAACCAGCCTTACCCTGTGATGCGTACAAGCAGAGACTCACCGTATTTTTCATTGAAAAGCTCTTTCACTTGCTCTCGGAGAATCACCTTCTCTCCAAGCCTGTTGGCATCGTCCTCATCTGCAAAAGCAAGAGAGGACAGGGGTGAACTTACCTTGTTTCCTTCTGAGCCCCTGGAAAACCAATCTCACGGACATAATGCAGGACAGTATCCCTGTCCCTCTGCCCCAGCATGGCCTGGGACACCTCAGAGGTGCTGCTCCGTGCTTGTACCCTGCAACAGCTTTCAGAGCTGTGCAAAGCAGCTCTAAAATGCTGCCATGTGCTGCCACAGCTAAAAGCATTTTATATCTACTTTGCGAGGCTGTAAATTACTAGAAAAAATGCAAAGCAATGAAGACTCAAGCCCTCAGTGCCATGAAGGCTCCCGCAAGTGACATCAAGGAATGAGAGAGCACTTGTATGGCTAAGCTCCTAAGTGAAGTATTGTTTTATAATATGCCATATAATCAGCTTGGCTTTACTAGCTTTTTAAATTATCCTCATTGTGCTAAACAGTTTCTCTTTCATTCTCTCATTTCAAATGAGGTGCCTAAGTCAGTAGATTTTTACACTCAGCTATTTGGCATCCTCAGGAGGCTCCAGGACAAATGACTGGGGTCATGACCCTAACCTTTGACCTAGGGTCAAATGGCCCTAACCCTAACCCTAGCCTGTCCTTTTCAATGCCTTTTTTTCCTCCCGCAGGTATAAAGTACCAAGTGAACACATCTTATCTGCCTCTTGCTGCAGTCACCCCTCCAGCTCCCAGCCAGCTGGGATGCACAGTGCAGGACCAGCTCACTGGGGTGGACTCCCCTCCTTCTCTCCTCCCGAAGAGGATCCTCACTGCACCCAAGGAAGGCACTGTCACCCCGACTGGCAAGCCACTGGGTAAAAATAATGAAATCACTGAATGGTTTGGGTTGAAAAGGACCTCATAAAACCATCCAGTTCCAACTTCCTGCCATGGGCAGGGACACCTTCCACTATCCCAGGTTGTTCCAAGCCCTGTCAAACCTGGCCTTGAACACTTCCAGGGATGGGGCAGACACAGCTTCTCTGGCAACCTGTGCCAGGGTGTCACCATCCTCACGGGGAGAAAATTCTTCCCAATATCCCATCCCACACGTCCCTCTCGTCAGTGTGAAGCCATTCCCCTTTGTCCTTTCATTCCAGGTCCTTGTTCAAAGTCCCTCTCCAGCTCTCTTGGAGCCCCTTTAGGACTGGAAGGGGCTCTAAGGTCTCTCCAGAGCCTTCTCTTCTTCAGGTGAACACCTCCAGCTGTCCCAGCCTGTCTCTAGGGCAGGAGTGCTCCAGCCCTTGGGGATGTTTGTGGCCTCCTTTGGACTCATTCCAACAGGTTCAGGGCTTCCTTGTGTCGGGAGCCTAAGCCAGATGCATTACTTCAGGTGGGGTCTCACAAGAGCAGATACTATTCATGGTGGGTTTTTACAGCATCAAGGTGATCCCTGCAAACCTTGGCATGAAGGATCTAAGCATCCTCTGCCCGCAATCTGCAGCTATTTAGTTTCATTCTGAGCAATCACATTAGTACGATTTTTTTATTATTTTGAGCAATCATATGATTTTTGTTTTGGTTTTAAGCAAACACATGGCTGGAAGTTTTGTTTTAAATGCAAGATGAAAATGCACTGCAAGTCCCTGCCCCCCTGCATGGGACTGATTTCAGCACTTAGCACTCTAGGCAGAAAGACCCCCATCCCACAGCTCAACCACTCTGCTGCTGTGGGTGCTGGAGAGATGGTGGCAACCTCAAACCTCTGTACCCTGCAAGCCTCTTATCCACCTGGAAAACAATTGTTTTGCCTGGATATAACAAAAAAAAAAAGGAAAAAAAAAGGGCAACTCTCTGCAAAGAGAGCTCAGGGCCAGCTTGTGCTCCAAATCTAGAAATGGCAACAAAGCAGCTTGAATGGCATGGAGCAAAACATGAATAGAATAGATGAAAATCAAATGTTGCCAAGGAGTTCTGATTTCTAGGTGATGCCTTGCGGTGCCACTCTGGGGGCCACGGTGGACCAGAGGGGCCAACCCTGTGGGCTCCCTCTGTGACTTCCTTGTCATCAATGCTCAGTTTCTGGGCTGTATATACGTACCCGTATGGATGTGTAGATGGTAGCAGACAAAAATACACCAAAATTCAGTGTTCTCACTCGTTTAATTCTCTGGGACTGAAAAACGCAGCAGGTCTTTCCTTTCTGCTCGTGCCCCAAGTGACCCGAGTGCAAGAAACAAGATCTCAAGGGGTTTTTCCACCTTGAGGTGGGCACTACTCCCAAATTTCCATTCAAGGACACAAACAAATGTCATGAAAATCCTGGAACTGAGCACGCATAACAGCGAAGCCAAAGAGGAGGCTCTGGCCAATGGCACTGCTTCCCAGGGACCTACCCCTCCGTGCCCAGGCAAGAGGGATCTCCATCTCCCTTTGACTTTACCCACTTGGGTTTGGGAATTAATCAACTCAAGGAGGCCACTGGTGCTCCTGACATGTGCTTAGTCCTTCCCATAAAGCAAGTTTATCCATGCTGCCAGCTTCAGGTCTGTGGTGGGTTTTTTGTTTGTGTAGCTGGTTGATTAACCTTTTTTTCCCAATCCTACTTGCCTGAAGTCAGGACCCCTGCAGTCCACGTACCTACATACAAGTGGTCACATTTTTAAAGCACCCTTTGCTTTTTTCCTAAAGGACTTGTCAGAGTTCAACATTTCTTTGAGAAACACCAAAGAACATTTAGTAATTATTAAAAATTAACATTAGTAATTATTAAAACGGAGGTTTAGGTGTTTGCTGTTGGGCAACAGAATCCAAAGCTTATTCTTCTACAGATTCAAAAAACCCACACACAACCAAATCCAAGGTGTCCCATAAATAAATAACGGTTCTGTCTGTGTTCATGATGTCATGTGCAAAACCTTGATCTCAGTGGTGAAGCCACAGCACAGTTGGGCAGGATACCCAATGGAGCCTTCTTCCTTCCCATGCCACCACCTGTACCCTCAAATGCTGCCCAAGGGGATGCCTGTTCTCCACTCAGCCACTGCTCATGGAGTAACAACCTCCTCTTACCCAAACACGTGTCCCGTTTCATCAGGAAAACTGTCACTGCCCAACACATCCTACTGAGAATATGGCTCAGATCCCTTCTGCAGGCAATCTCAGACTCATCAAAGAGATACTGAGCCAGGGCAGGCTCCTTACAGCAGCCAGGATCTGGCCCTGAATCCTAAGAGGATTCTTGCCCCTTCCAGCTTCCATGGCTGCAATTCAGTTATACCCCCGTGTAAATCCGGAATAAACATGCTAACTTTACTGAGGCTATTCTGCAGTAACTCAGGTTTAAATGCAGTTGGAATTAGCTTAACATATGTATGTTTTCAAAGTGGAGCTATAAACTTGTGGGAGCAGCAATTAACACCTAGACCCACAGCCAAAATCCCAGCTGATGGCTCTAGGGCTGGATGTGCTGTAGCTATGCCGTGCCCTGCCCACAGGCACAGGCAGGTGAGCTCACCCTCACTCCTGCACATCAGTCTGTATCTTACATCCCTGGAGCCTTCATGGCTTTGCACCAACCCTGACCCAGAGTATGTGTTAAAGCAAAGCGGAAAAAAAAAAAAACCCAACCCAAATCCATGCAAGCTCTCCCTGTGAATGGCAAGTGTACTTGTAACAGATTAATTGCGGGGACACGTGGATGAAGGATGAGAAGAACGTGGCAAGTTGGTTTGGTTGGAATGATGGCATCGATGCTCAGGGACTACAGCAACAGTGCTTAGAAACGCAGAAAGCATGAATAACAACAATAAAACACGGTATCATTCAGTTCTAGATATCACAGGGAAACAGAGCAGAGAGGAAAAAACAATACCTGAAATTTGGGGGGTTTAGACATTTGCATTCCCATATTAAAACACAAGTGCATTTCTTGTCTGCTACCATCTAGGATGCATCAACTGAGCTACGTACCATTCAAAGCAGCATAGGCTTTTTCCAAAGATGTTATCCGTCTAGGGGCTACAGCGCAAGTTAATGGAAGACAAAAAAAAAAAAAAAAAGAGAAAGAAAAAGAGATCCATGAGTGTTGCAGCTTGGTTTCTTGGTCACAGACAAAAGCAAAACCCAGGATGATACTGTCTCTAGCAGCTTAGAATTCCTCTGGTCCCTTGGCACAGAGACACTTTTGGTAGCTAATAACTGCTGGGCAAGTTATTTACTGGTGAGCTGGGCTCTCCACCTCACACCAGGACCTGCTTTGCTGGAATGTGCTTAAGCCTGCAAGCATCCCTTTGGCTATGCCACTCTCCTAAGCAGCTCAAGGTCCACATGTGCATAGGGATGCATGGCCAAATTGGCAGCATTTATGGCACGTGCCAGAGCAGCAGCAGCTGCGTTGCACAGCTGTTCCAGTGCCAGAGGAGAAAAAAATATCTCAGGTTAAAGCAGATGAAAAGCAAACAGGGAAATTGTGTCAGTTCTGCAGCAACAGGAGAATGGGAGAAAAAGGAACCTCTAAGGAGAGGCTGGTGCTTGCCACTGACTCCAAAGTGATGAGCGACATAAAAAGAAATTAATTTCCTGTGGAAAAACAGCAGGGATGGGACTATGGCCAGGATTTGCATGATGGGCAAACGAAGGAATGAAGTGGCTCATCCTGCTGAAGTCACAGCCACAGGGAGAGCTGGTGAGGGGGTCAGGGGTGCAGCACCAGGGCAAGGAAGAGGCTCAGAGGGGAGGCTCTTGATGCCAAACTGCAGTGCCTGACGCTGGGAAACTGAAGGGGACTGGGGAGACAGCAGGAGCATGTGTCCGAATTTCCTAAGCAGAGGCATAAGCAATCTGAAGTAGCTCCAAATACCTCGCTCAAAATACGTGTTCCCTGTTTCAAGCAGGCTCAGGAAAGCAGCCACTGCAGCACAGAGCTCTGCCGATGCCCTCCCTGCATGGGGGAGGAGAGCCCTTTGGTTCGGTGGCACAAAGGAACAAAAAACCACGTGGTTCTGCCCAGGGCAGCTGCAGGCGCTGAGATTTGGGTGTAGACCCACGTGAGGTGGGGCTCTTCACCCCTGAGCTGCAGGAAGACAAATTCTGTGGTAGGTGGCTGCAGCAGTGATGCTCACTGGCACGCTGCAGGATCCCGCCCCGAAGTAAGTGATGATCTCTGCAGCTCGGGCCCCTAAATCGCTGGTGACACCCTGTGGGCAGTACCCGCCACACTAAATGCAAAGGGGAAGAGATACATATGGATCATGCTGGTGCTGGGAAAGCCAAGCCAGAGTCCAAGCCGAGAGGGGACAAGGTCCTGGCACGGCTTCTACCAAGGAGGAATGCAGGCAGGAGCACAAGCAGACTGCAGGCAGCAAGGGAGAGCAACATATGGCAGGATTTTTCCAATATGAATCAGAACTGGATTAGAAAAGGCAGTATGGCATTTCCTTTGGTTGGCAGCAACTCAAAGGCTTTCGCAGCATTGCAAGGTGCTGCTAGGAAATTACCTTAAGAAAGGTAACTAAAATGTCTTGTCCTGCTAACCCAAACGTGCCGTTTAGCCTTAACCACAGGAAGCATCCCACCAGGCTCAGGGCAGCTGTGCTGCAAGGTATGGAGTCCATCCCAGTGTGCCGGACCACGGCCAGGCTGTAATGGCACCCATCTCACTGCTTGATAAGCACCCCGAAAATGAGGGGCCTTGGGGTGTCTGAAGGACACAACAGGGAATGAGGGTGGTGGAGAGCAGAAGGAAGGAAAGAGCAAAGTGAGGGCTTGGATGAGCTGGGTGATGGTGCTGCCCTCTCGACAGCAAGGATGCCACACACAGAGGCAAATGGGCAAAGGAGACAAAGCTAGGGGAACACAAAGGTGATTGGAATCACAGACATGCTTATAAACAGGCTTTGAAGCTCCACAGCTATTCACACCTGCTTGAATTTTAAGCCTCATAATTATCAATATATAAAAATATATATATTTATACACACACCCACACACACCCACACACACATACTCCCCATATATATATATATATATATATATATATATATTCAACCTGCCTGAATTTTCACCTTGGACTAGAAACAGTGACCAGTTGAACACTCAAAAATAATCACCCCAGGCCTCGCTGGGGGGTTGAAAAGGGTTGGGGGGCAAAGGGAGATGGATATGGACCTTGAAAAGCAACCTGGTGATGGAGCAAGATGTGCTCAGCCCTCATCACAGCTTTCCTCTTTTCTATATTTCTTGCTAGGAGTTTCCAGTACGAGGCACATCTCATCAAAGTCTTGAGGAGGATTGTGCTCTTGTGATTTAAAAAAAAAAATAAAAAAAAAATATAAAGGATGTCTGGATGTGTGATTTTTTTTTAATTAAAGAACACTGCCTGCCCTACTTTATTAATTGGAGTATGGAAAAAAATCTATCATGGTGGTAGGGAGCTTGGGGAATAAGACAGATGGAGCTGGTGTACATTTTCAATCAAAGCACATAAAAATTAACATACAGAAATATTCTTTTTGTGTGTATGTGTGTGTGTGCTAGATTACTTATGCTTGATAGTTTTTTTCAAAGGCTTGTATTAAGCCAGTTTTGTATCTGTGCATCAGAAAAGAAAAAACAAAAGGCTAAGCATAGTGTTTGTAGCACTAGAGCATCACCCCTGCTCGCCTGCTCCTGTTTAACACTGAGAGATCATGCTGCTTTCAAAAAGGGGTTTTGAAAATCTCTTTTGCAGAGCAGAGCCCAGCAGTGTGGAGAAGAGACACTGGAAATCAAAAGGAAAACTTCTGGATGCCAGGAGGGTTGTGTTCCTGGGTTAAAGGCCCTGGGGAAGCCATGCAGGTGAAGGGCTGGTACTGGTGGCCTCAGGGCCATTGTCCCATCTTTGAGAGGCTGCAAACCTGCACTGCAGAAGGGCTTTTTCCAAAAAAACAGCCTCATTCTCCCCAAAAGCCACCTCCTTCTGCAAACAGCATCCCTGCAGGCACACAGCCCCCAGCTGCTTCCAGACCGGCAACTCCACCTTCTCCCATTAGAGGAAAAATTCCATCTCAAAACACAAATTACAGATTATCTTGAGAAAAAAGCACGTGAGGTGCTCAGATGATATTGAAATCCTTTTACCTGTCTCTCTTACACTTAAAAAATGGGTGTCCCCAAAAGAAAGAGATCTGTGGTCCTGCAGTTACCAGCAATGCTCTTTGCAATGCACGAGGTGCACAACTTTAAAGCATATTAAATCCCATAATTTAACGTAAAGGCAACTCAAATCACTCAAAAGTGATTTTTTTTTAGAATTAAATTTCCCCTTTTCCTTAACACATGTACTCTTCATGTAATTTTTAGCCAAAATGATCCACAAAACCCAACAGCTTCCCTTACATTTATGATGTCACCTCCTGCACTTTCCAGCTTTTAGAGACCTCTGCAATGCCATCCTGCTTGGGAGTAACTATTGCTTTCATTTTAACCCTCCTCTATGAAATAAAAGTGATTTTCATTGATTTTATTTTAATGCCAAGAATGCTGCTGCTCTTCATTTTACATGACAGGTCTTCACTACATAATATTGAGGTAAAAAGAAGACCCTTTAATTTAAATTTTTAGTGACCTATGGGTAGTTGGAAATCATTCATTTTGTTAAGGCAGATGAAAAGCAATCAAAGGTGGTGCAGCGACTGCACCACTGTATTGCCACCAACCATTTTGATGTAGTGGGGTGGAAAAGCAAACAATGGGTTAATTGGTGCCAGTGGGGATGAGGGAGGGGCAAAATACAATCAGCTCTTTTCTGGAAGAGACATTCCAGTGGTAATCTGACTACTAGAAAATACTTATGAGTCCTGGAACTGTCTCTGAAGATTTGGCAAATATGGGAAATTGTCTATAACAAATTGAGATGTCAAGTGAAAAAAAACCCCTCACCTGTAACTGCTTATTTAAAACCTCAGTGGGAAGAGAGGGAGTGAAGCACCCAGCCTGGCAGGGATGCTGTGACCTGCTCAGCCCACTTGGGTACTGAAATACACATAAAATATGTCTTTAGGTTTGTGCTAGAAGGCCTGTCCGTGAGGGGAGCGTTCAACCAGAGAAGGAGGGAAAAAACGTTGAGCATTGAAAAGAAAATCAGTTTCTTCTACATCTGTTTCTCAGGCTGCGTCTCCCAGCCAGGTAGAAGCTTGAAGTATTTGCCTTCTGATGTGCTCCTTCGTTAGTGGTGTGCTTTGTGTCAGGTCAACGTCTTTGAAAGTAATTATACTGATCAGAGTGGGGGAATGGAAGGACAAGATGTGGATGTAATTCTGTGGGAAACCAGAGTACTGCAAAACTTGTGCTTCAGTGAGGGATCGTTTGAGGTGCAGCTGATGCGAACTGGCACACTGCTGCTCAGGACCACAGGACACAAGTCTAAGGCCAAGTCCCACAGAGGTCTCGGGGGACCTCCCTATCACTGGCTGGGCCCTACACAGGGATGCAGAAGTGAACACATGGACCACGTCTGAATTTTCCTGACAGCTCACCCATTTTTTAGAGCTCTAACACCTTTCTGCTATTCCCAATAAGGGCATATAAATGTTTTCCTGTCTGTCGTATTTGTCTTTCCTAAATTGTGCCATCGCCATGGAGGCTGGCCAAGGAAATGGGAAGCCATGAATGAAGATGACAAGGTTCTTTGCACCCATCTGTGCTCTTCCAACAGTTGTAATTACAGACATTTAAAACTGAGACAGGTTTTTACCCACGCTTCTGACAGCAGCTCTCTTTTCTGAGCAGCCAAGAAATGAGAGACAGCTACTGCGGGGACTCACAGTGAAGGACACGGCTCTGGGATGATGATTTGAGCAGCTGTGTATGGAGCGCACCCTGGACACCCTGTCCTCTTCTCTGCCATGTCTTCCCTGGTGTATCTGCCTGTGGAATGTTCACGAGCTGCAGTGGACTTCCACTGCCATGCTACTGCAGCCCAACACGGACCCTTGTGGTTAATCACCCCTTACCACGACCTTCTCTCGCCACCCAACCCACCAGCTCATTACAACACAGATTTATTTTAAGAAAACACTTAAGAAAGTGGGTGTTTTCTTAAATACAGAAAACTGATCCCTGCCCTAGATTAGCTCTTGGAAAATGCCATCATTTCAAGGCAGCAGCAGCAGTACTGATGGGTGACACTGAGGCCAGCTGTCTCAGGCAACAAACGCACCAAACAACAACAAAACCAAAGTGGGAAGCCCAGGAAAGTGAAGTCAGAGCATCCTTCCTCCAGTTGATAAAATTATTGCTTGCCATCCACAGTTTACAATTCCCTGACCACCACTAAACACCTGGCCAATGCATTGCTTAGGCAAAAAGGTATCATCTCTTACCGGGTTTGGGGATGAGTCCTTGAAAAGGCCTGTGAAAAATAAGGAAAAAAGGAGATTTAAAATGAAATGTATTGGGAAGCAAGCATGCCTGGCCTGAACACCCTCACGTGGCCCAGGGAAGGCTAGGGATCAGCCTGTCCCTCACACACTATGCCACGACTCGTGTGGGACCAGCAGGAGCTCTGTGAGGATGAGGTCCCTGCTCAGGGCAGCCACCCCTGCTCGGGGCAGCACGATGTACCTCATGCCCCACTGATAGGAAGACAAACAACATGGCCCAGTGAAAGGGTGACGGAGCCACTCTTAAGCCCATTTTTTCCTGTCTCACCTTAGTGTGATACATTGCTAAAGTGCATTTCCCTCCCTTCCCACTTGTGTCCATCCCCTTTGGCTGTGAAATGCAGAGGACCCTGCCTAGAACAGGGGGTGCTACAGCACAGCAGGGCTCTGAGCACTGCCCTGCACCAGCAACTCCTAAAAAAGGGGATGGGATTTCTCTGCCTGTGTATCAATCACACTGAGCACCTTTTTCTCCTGCCAGTGCCTTCCCCATCATCTCCTCAGGCAGGAGGATGGGACAAAAGCGGGAGTGTCTGTTTTATGGTGCCCTCCTTTCTGATGAACCATTAGCTGCCACCTTAATTGCTGTCTTGGGGGCATGGAGGCGTTTAGAGACTGCCCCAGTGGGGCTGCAGAGCAGGGAACACATTTCGGTGCCTTTCTCTCCCCCTCTGTGGATCCGCAGGATGGCTGACACCTCTCACCACATACCGTGTCACAGTGAACTTGATTTTATCAGCGACGGCCAGTATCCTCTCCAGGTTTTGGGAGCCAAAGGTGCAGGGCTTCCTGAAGGGGATCCCGGGAGGCAGCCCCTCTATAATCACCGACCCTGGATTGCTCTTAATGCGCTTGTATGGCACTTGCACAGGGTATTTAATCCCCAAGGCCTCACCTAGGAGAGAAGCAAGTGGTAATTAAGTAGTGAGCGTGCAGGATGCCAGGGATGCCATTTCTGCTGTGGCTCTGGCTCCATCCCCAGCCCCACTAAGGCACAGCACAGTGTGGGCAGACTGCTCGAGGTACCAGGTCAGCATCAGATCAAGGACCAACATTTTCAGGCTGCCTCCATGACAGCAGTGAAGGGGTCCAGAGACAGGCACATGTGTGCAACAGAGCTCATGGGGCCACGGAGATGCACTGTCCTGCATGATGGTGCCCATGTATGCAGTGGGAGGGATGGAAAGCTGCTGCTCTTTGCTTTGGGACATTGTTTGGAGATAACTCCGCAGGTATGTTCCCTCTCTTAGGCCTGGCTGCAGGACCAAGGCTACATATTGCCTTGCAAGTACCTGGACAAGTCTTACCCCTGCCTAGAAAATGGGGTGTCCTGTGGCCAGGACAGAGTTAATTTTTGCAGTAGCCTGGAGGGGGTATGGCTAGGGCCCAGAGGTTGTTAGGAACAGAACCACTGGTCACAACATTGCTTGGTTTGTTCACGTGGCTGTGGTACCTAATCCTGTATGTACTCCCATACATGAACCATGTGCTCCTCATGGTGCTCTTTTTTCAGAGCAGGGAGAGGGGTCAGGGTTGTTTTATTGCTGTACTGAGGGATATCAGTTTGTAACACGATAACATCAGGGGCAATGAGGGTCGTTTGGGATTTGTATTCAGTGTTGCTCCTCTGCCCTGCCCTTGGTTGCTCCCTCTGGGAATTCATTAATAATTGTACCCAGCCTGTGGGGGAAAACGGGGCAGGATGATTCTCCCCAGCTTTCCACCTCCTTGTTCTCCTTCAGGCCTGTTACAATTGTGTGTTAAGGAAAGCATGCACTCGTTGCTGTCTGCCAGGTCTCCCCAGTATGGTCCACACCATGTTTGGAGTCAAGAAAGAGATTTCTAGGCAAGTTATTCAGAGATCTGCCCCA